>UELV01179240.1:0-10484 GCA_900490015.1 Megastigmus stigmatizans | reverse complement strand
GCTCATCGATAGCCACCTCAAATTCCCTTCGAGATAATTGCCGCCGCGTCGTCTTTGCTGGCATCGAGACACGAGGAAGTGGATTTTAATGGTGCGCTGAATTTGAACGAGTCATCAGCGATCCTTTCTGAAAATATACAATGCTTCTATTCGCTATAACAACTTTGTGTGCTTTTGATATATAATAACGAGAATTCACGGCAGTGTTTTAGCGTTGTCGTCATTATTAGCTAAAAACTGATTTAAAAAATATTTTGCCACGACAACCATATTATTGTTTATCAAACAATCAAGTATACATTATCTATCATTGAAAATAAAAATGAATATTGATCAAGATGTAAAACCAGACTTGAAATACGATGGAGTTGAATTTTTTTCCTCGCCAAAATTCTAGTACATAAGTTTTCTTCGCATCGTAATTGCCCAAGATTATGGAAATACAATGTCGCAGGAGCTGCGACAGAAAAAGGTCTGAGGCTCGTAAGATTCGAACGATGCGGCGAAACGATGGCGGGGGGCACTGTAACGCTTAAAACTGTCCAGTACCGCAGACACGCCATTATCCTAAGTTACGAACTAGAAACTTGGCTGCGGAATCTCTCTCGCGAGGGTAAGTAACTGCGCTAAAATTCAGCCCTAGTCGGGCCTCCATTCGTACATACATTTACGCGGGATGTTCGCACCCGGCAAAAGAGCTCCCGTTTTTTCCTTGTGCTATACGTAATACGTATACGTGTGGGTGTGCGTGTGCGTGTGCGCGTGTGTGTGTGGCGTAGTAGGCAGTCCTTGAAATGCGGCTGGACACGTTTTCGTAAACGGATCTCGCGTAGTTTATTGAAAGTTTACCGTCGACTCTTGAATGCGCAACACTCGGCCTTATTTATGGCGTCGTATGTGGCTTCTAATGGACCATGCAAACTGCATCGAATGCGCACTCGAATGTCGTCGTCGTCGTCGGTATACTAGTCGTCGACGAGAGCCAAAGTGGCTTATGGTTTCGCTAAACGATCTCTGCATGTATATGAAGCCATTTATTTTCAAGATCTGTATTCTTATAATTTCAGCTGGGTCGTAAATATTATTTATGGCCGCCGCCGAGTTACTTCGAAGATTCTATATCCCGACTGGTCCCGTACAGAGTATATATTCCGATCTGAAATTTATACTCGAACGGTTTAGATGCCTTGCTCTCGCAAGCAAAACACACGAAAAAGCCTTGCATATCTATAGAGCGTCGTTTTAAGATATTTGATTATGCTGACGCGCGGAGTCTCTCTGCCTTTGGAATATTCGCTCAAAGGTCATAAACAGTGTGAAATACGCGAGAGAATGCTAAGCAACTTTCGAACCTATTCTTTTTCCTGCGCGTAACCACATTTAAATACGTAATGCTGTTTACTCGTATCCCCCGAAGATACCCTAAGTACTTTCTATCCTCAAATGATTTTTCCGAGTTACGTAAAAGCCTGGAATAAAATATTCAAACAAAAAAACGGATAGGTACTTATAACCAAAATTATTATAGGACTTAGCCAAGGAAAAAGGTAAGCTGGTCTTCCTCGTAGCAGTCGCCCATCGTTGCTGCTGGCAGTGCAGCAACGATCCTTCCAGAAGAAAAAAAAAAGAGAACGTCTTCCCTCGGCGTAACAACTCGAGAGAGAGAGAGAGAGAGTCGCCGTGGCTATAGATTGAAAAGTCGCTGCACACGTAAGAAGAGATTATATCTGGAGCGCACGGGTGCAGTATAGCAGCAGCAGCAGCAACTTCGAAAGGACTTCTCGCGTGGAGATCGATAGCGGCGGCCGAGTCGGACGCGAGGGGGGTCAGTTCCAAGGAAGGCGTTACGTGTCCAAGCGTAGTTTTCGCCACGGCATCCCCGACAACATCTTAATTCCCGATAAAACGTATTAGGACTGGACTCGTATAGCCGCCGCGCCGCTACCGCCGTGGAATTGGATCTGGAACTCTCTGGCTCTCTCTCTCTCTCTCTCTCTCTCTCCTCCCTCTCTCTCTCTTTCCCCTCCGCTACCGCTGCAACTGGATGGTCGCGAAACACGCAGCTCACGGCCTTCGCCCTCTCTCTCTCTCTCTCTCTCTCTCTCTCACTATGTTTGTGTGTGTGTGTGTAGACAGGCGAACGCTGGCATGCAGCTCGAACAGCTCCTGGTATAGCCGCAAGTGCGCGAACCGAGATTACCATCGCCATTCGCTGCCTTACACACGCGAAAGAGATGCTCGGCCAAATGCTACCCGCGCCTATATACATATACACGTATATACACGTGGATCCTTTTCGATGCTCGTTATCACGCGAGCCAGGGATGCGCGCGTAAAAATCTATGACTGCGGTGTACGTGTGTGTTTGTGTGAGTGTGTGAATAGGTGAGAGAGAGAGAGAGAGTGTCGAGCTCGAAGGCCGTCGCGTACTTTCGTGTTGTGTTAACGATGACAGTCACGGTTCTCGCGGATTGTGCACTTTCTGCGCGCTTTTCTTCTACCCTAACGAAATAAATGCAGCCGCGCCGCCGTTAACCCTCCCCCCCTGCAAGATTTTGCGCGCGAGGATTTGCGAGGAACACATAACTGTGATTCGGGGAATGCGGCCGCGATTGAGCTTTTGATTGTGTGTATTCTTAAAATATTTCGAGCAACAGCAAGCTGTAAAAATAAGGTAATTAGTTTTGACAGTTGCTCGTATTTTATCGTTGATCGTTGAATATAAGGAGGTCAATAATTATTACGAAAGTCTAGAACTTATATGTAAGATAAATAATGAAAAATTGCAAGGTATATTTATTTTACCGATAGAACTAGCTTCCAACGATTCTTCATTACGTTATTCAGCTATACAACACCCACTCAAATCTGCCGGTATTACACAACAAGGAGATTTACATATCCATTGGCGCATCAAAATGCGCAAGATGAGGCACTCAATTCTCTTTCATTGGAATGTGTTAGCGGCGGCGCGCGACGGCCCGTTTAGCAAACTAAATGACTGTTTACACCTGTACGTTAAGAGCCTACACTTGAAATTTGAATGAGCGAAACCTATATGTATATACTCTTTCGCTGATTCCCTCCTATAAGAGACAAATGTCTTTTTCGCCGTCAATCGCTAAGTGGCAATAACAATTATTATATCTCCCGTCTTTCACACATAAAACCAATGTAATTTGAACTCCTGTAACAGTGCGCGCTGACCACTATTGTTTTTACGCAATTGACGCAAGCGATGCAATACAGCAAGAACTCGCCGACGATCACACGCTAGACTAAAGTCGCTCTCGGTCCGGAACGACTTCATTGAAAATCAACCTGTCAACGCCGTAGGAGACCGTACTATCGGTCGCTCGGTAAAAGCAGCCTCTCGCAAAAAAAAAAAGCAAACGTAAGCCAATCGCGAGTGCAGCAACGAGAACGGCGTTATACCACGTTGCAGATACGACGACGACGATATCGTTGGGGATATAATTCGTGTGCAGCCCGTGCAGTTGCCACTTGCGCATTAACGTCGGCACGCGCAGTCTCCCTATCCCGCGCCCAGAGCCGCTTCTCTCCGCGATATTATTTATTATTTATGCTAAATTATGCGAAAGAGAGAGAGAGAGAGAGAGAGAGAGAGAGAGAGAGAGAGGACGACTAGCCAGCGGCCACAGTCTCCCGTACGTCTGCCGCTCTGTGTATACAGTGTGGCAGAGAATTGCCGGTGTGCAGAGCCATCGCTGAGAGCGAGAGAGTACGCGGCATATTTATATCAATTACGTGTCGTTTCCCCGCAGCTCGGATTATTATGTAAATACATCCGATAGTATCGCAGCAGCGGAGTATCGGCTCTCGGCGAGAGCACTGGGAGCGATGCCACTATACTACGCCGTTGGCTGCTGCTGTCGCTGATCCAATTATGACGTCAGACATGCTAAATCGCTGCCGGTATCGCGAGCGCGTGCCAATTGCCGTGTAACACAGCTATAATCGTGGACGCGAAGAACGAGCCGAGCTGCATTGCTGCGCCGCGTCCGTGTGTCTTCGCCTCGACGTCTTATTTCGATAGTTTACTGGCTGCTGCTCGATGACTGGATCTGAAGCTCTATTAAGCTGGCTAGAGTTCATTCAATGATTTCATAAATTATATTATATATACCATTCAGTTCGATGTTAAGATGAGACACCTTCGCTCATCGAATGTTTTAGTTTGTTTATTGCATATATATATACATTTTTTATATTTAATTCGATATAAGTGGTAAAATTCAACCTGGTCTAATTCCCTGTCGCGGCACACTATCGCGTCGAGAAAATGAGCATCTCGAGAAATTCTATGATTTCATCCTTTCTTAATTCATTTACAATCATGCATATAGCGGCTAATTTGAAGTTGACGGCAACACGATAAACGTAAGGATTCCTTGAGAAAACGGGAAAAGAAGCTGGCCCGTGAGTGTCAGCAGGCACGACAGAGCCGGAGAGGAGAGAAAAGAAAGTCCCGCGCGGGCCGCTCTCTCTTTCTCTCTCTCCGTTTTCATATAGAAGCGAGACGCGCGCCTAAACATCAATCGGACTCGAAAACTGGGCTGCGCAATTTGAGCTTAGCCGCAAGGAGAGAGAGAACAAGTTTGGTCCTTGGGCCGCGGCTGCGAGGGAATTCCTACGGGAAGACAGGTCAATAGATGACCGGGGGATGTAGCGAACCGAGAGAGCTTGAGCGGAGGTCGAGGCTGATGCATCCCGTTGAATATGTATGAGGGCGCCGCCGCCGCCGCCGCCGCCGCGCGCGACACCCCGAGCCGCCACCGCCGCCGCCGTACTCGCCCTATACTACCGGGAGAGACCGAACCGCACTATCTGCGGGTGATAGTGGCTATGCTCTATGTCTCACAGGGCTCCTTCCCTCCTCCAGCCACACCTATATAGCTACGTGCAGTGTGGGAGGCTCCCAAAGGCGCGCGCCACCACCGCTGATGCTCCTCGGCGGGAACTGCGCGGAGCCTGCAGGAGAGAAACTCTGGCAGAAGAGAGAGCCGGAGAGGATGGAAGACTGCTCGGGGATAAGGGAGAGGAGAGGCCAAAGACAGAGAGAGAGCTTATATCGCAAGAACCACCCCGATGGAAACTCAAGCCTCAGCCATCATACACACACTCTCTCTCTCCTTTATCCAGCTCCTCCACGACGACGACCACGACCACGACGACCGCCAAGACGACGACAAGGATGCACTATAACTGTGTATATCGGGGAGCAGAGAGAGAGAGAGGGGGGGGGGAGGAAGGCAGACGGATAGAGGACAGCGTCGTTATCTTACGAGAGACAAAGTTACCTCGTAATTCCTTCGCGAACAGGTGCCGATGCCTACCGAAGACGACGAGCTTACACGCCGGTTATTGCCAGTGCACTGCCGATAAACCGACGCCTTCCATCCTCCTCCTCCACCTCCGTCTCTCTTTCTTGCGACGCAGACTTGCAAATGCCAGCCGGAACGACTGAGGTTTGTCGACGTGCTTGTCCCGCCGTACCTAACACACAGCTCGCGCCCACACACGAATACACTGGCTTTCCTAGGTAGTTTTCTAAACTTACTCTGGTTTTGCGCAAATGTTCTCATTTAAGTACTTCTGCCGAGTTGGAAAGTATATTTATGATAATTTTCATTTATGCTGTACAGATTAAAAAGGACTATTTTTTGGAGACGACAGTTAAGAAATGCAAGCAAAAAATGAAACTCCTTTCAGTTTTAGCTCACATATGCAGATAATCTATTCCATTTATTCTAATACAAACTTAAATGGTCATTAGACACATTTTTTTAATAGTGACTCAATATGGATTCAACGAAGAGAGTAACATTTGATTTTTCTGATGAAAAAAGATGATCATACGACACAGTTCGGAGTGGCGTTATTATCATTATTACTAAATCTAAAGCATTAAAAGCAGAATTTTATTTATAGCTATGTAGTTGATAACTTGCAGTAAAATCAATTATAAATTATTACGGTACAATATCTAAAGACCGAATACGTGAAAACGATTGATGATCATTCTAATGCGTCCTGACATTAGAGCAAGTCAATTACTAGCACTATTTCTAATATACGCGATAGGGGGTTAAAATCTTACATCGTAAACTATAGATATAATGATGCACAAATTTACGTTATAACGTACATTTAAATGTTTTTATTCAATCAATAGAAACAGCATTGAAAATAGAGTTAATAATAGGTGCGAGAAAAGTTAATGCACACAGTATATCTTGATAATTTCATTGCCCTCCTCACTGAATCCAAGTATATGCATAAAGGAGTGGAAATTCGTCTAACCTCTCAGTTAAATAACAGAAGGGGGTGGAGAAGATCGCTCGGTCGGTTACGCGCCGCTCCGAGCATAAGCAGACTTGATCCGCCAATGAAAAGCGTATAATTTATATGATCCAGTAAATAGGGTATGGACTGCTACGTGTTCCTAAGCGACGAATCCCGCAAGACAGCATGAGATATTGGCTCGAATCGGGGTAGGGAGGCGCGCATTATAGTTTTAAGCTCGTCGCGTTAAAAGCTATGGGTTCTCAAACGGCTCTCTCTTTCTCTCACACTCTGCCTTGCTTTCCGTCGTCTCTGTTTTGCACAGACACTCTGTATACCACGTATATAGAGGCTCATCGCGAGCGCGTGCTCTTTCGCTCAGGTTTTTCCCTTCTGGGCCCCGCCGCCGCGCGGAGAGCAGTAGTACACGAGTCGTATAACTCACCGTACGCGCGCACCTCCTCTTATACGAGCGATAAAAACAGCCTTGAAGCCGTTTACGACGACTCGAACGTTCGCCGTGAGAGCGAAGAAAAATTCTTGATTAACAAAAAGGTCGCGCTACGAGGGAAAAAGCTCGGCAGGAGTCTCCTTCCTACGACCGACCATTTTTCCAAGTGTGATATCGAACTTTCTCGTTAACGCCGCTCCTGAGCCCGGCAACTTTTTACCTTGCCGCTTTTAACCGCGGAGAGTCAGCTGCTTGGAGATTTTGCCAGGCGCGCCTGGAGAGACGGCCGGTTCGAAGAGAAAGTTCTATGCAAAATTCTCCTCCCATTACCCGTATCACACTACACTCATTTTCATTCACGTTGTTATAATAATTTCCGAAGAGTGTCAAATATAATGGCATAACTAAAGTGATACCGTAATTGTTTCGGGGGATCGACGTCCGGCAACCTTTTTTTCCCCCCAAAAGTCCACACTTTTTGGCATAAAAACCTGAATCCCCCTAACTTTCTAAAACTAAATTGAGCATAAGTTGAAAATGTTGAAGTCCCGAGAAAAATATAGTCTATGATTCATATATGAAACCCTTAATTCATAATATTCATGCTTTCGGTATTCATTATTAGGTCATGGCAATAAAAATGTTTTCTCGACGAATCAAATATCAATTAAATCTCATATTAAATTAGTATTAGCTTTAATAAGAAAAGAATAAACTAATCAAAACACACCGATTGCCTCATAAAATCCTGAATCGGTTTTTACCGATGTCAAATTGAGGATGGTTTAGCTATAAACACATAATCTTTGATTTTTCTTATCGTTCAGCTTACATCCATTTTGTATCTCAAGTCTACTCAATAAGCCATCAAACGCACCTCTAAAAATTCTATCGCTATTACATTTTTAATCGCCTCATTATACACACAGTCAACGGCCCAAAGTAAAAAAAAGACAAAGACCACCTCATCGCACCCAAAACCCAACAAATTTACTCGCGCGATAAAGTCGCAGCAATGAAGGGCCATTCATAGCTTTGGTTAACGAGCGACATTTCGTCGGGGCCGCTAGCAGTTCCATTCTTCACTCCACCAATCATCAATTCCTCGCCCACAGGCACCGAGCGGCTCTCTCCCACTCTCTATCTCTCTCTTTCTCTCGCTCACCTAATGCGCGCTGATTTTCGCGTGAAGAATGGCGGCGAGCTGGCAACGGGGAAAAGCTCACGGCTCGTTGAGCGCCACTGTACATCCCCCGTTGGAGTCGAGGGTCCAAATCGCCAGCCGTGAGAGCAAGAGAGACAAAAAGTGAGAGAGGAGAGAGAGAGAGTAGAGGAAAGGGTTGCGCGGGCGGGCATCGCAGTCGGGAAAAGGGTAGAGACGGAGCTACATAGGGCCGATAATAAAGCAGGCCGACCGCGGCGATAAAATATATATATCCTAAGCAGCCGAGGCGACGACTCGTTTAGCCCCGCAGCAGCAGCAGGGAACTTCTCTCTCTCTCTCTGTCTTTCTCCTTCTCTGGCGCTTCATTACCGACTCGAAGTTCATCGCGTAACCCTTTGGAGGCGAAACGAAGAAGGGGAGCTATATCCCCACACATTCTCTCCCTCTCTCGGCTCTTTCTCTCTTATTCACTCTCGCTCTCTCTCCCGGTGGTGGGCGAAAAATTCTTGGCGCGATTAACACTTTCACGTTTCGCCGCGGAATTCCGTGAGCAGCGCGGACAGGAATGCGGCGCATAATTGGTAGAGCTGTGCGCCGAAAGACCGATCGCCAGCTCCTCAGTGGCGTCTTCTTCGCCTTTATCTGCGGCCTCGGTGGTGGGGATTTGGGAATGGGAAGCTGGTCCTCGAGCGCGCCGCAGATACAGCTTTATTTAGAGTGCTTTTAATAGCGTTTCACTGTCGATAATTAAGGATATCGCGGCGGGCTTAATGCGCCTCGTTTTCATATAATATTACAGGGAATACAAGTGTGCATCGGTCGCTGCTGCAGCAAGAGCACGATATAGAGACAGAGAGAGTGAGGAAGAGGGAGAGAGGGGGAAAGGACGATAAGTGCAGCACTCGCGCGAGATAGACGAGCGTCGTAAAGTTTCGCCGGCGCGAGCTAGCTCCGCTCGAGCGACAAACACTTTGAGAAGGAGGGCGGGAGAGAGGGAGAGAGAGAGAGAGAGAGAAAGAGAGGCAAGAGAGGGAGACAAAAACTTACCGCGAAAAGCCCGCCAAGTGCGGAAGAAAAATATAACGATCCGTGGAACGAGGAATAACGCGCGACTTTACTGCGTTCTAAAACTCCCATAAACCTTCGCTACGTCAAACTTTTCAATTCTACCGTTTGGCCGTTCCTCTCGCGTGTTTTTTCCTCCCCCTCTTGCTCTCTCTCTCTGTCTCTCTCTCTCTCTCTCTCTCCTGCTCGCCGCTCCTTTTTTCGCCAACATCCGGGACTCGATAAAAGCTGGGATATATTATGGAGAGAGAAATAGGAGAAAGTGCCGTTTAAAATATATCCTTTGAAGAGCCATTGAAATTTGATTCGCGATATTTCAGATTCGTTTTACGGCCTGTATCCGTAGACCGCCGTGTTCGCCTAACTTTTTACACCTGATTGTTCAAATAAATAAAGAGCTTTTGCGAATAAGTAAATGTAATTACATAATAATACAAAAGCTTTACGATACAAGCAACTTTTGAAAAATTAATTTCTTTATCTATTTGAAAATTATAGTTCAATATTATTCAATTAACTATTCTGAAAATAAATACGAGAGGAGTGATTTTCATATATTTTTTTTTAATTCATCGTTAGATGGCGTCATTTTTAATAAAATCTATTAATTATACACCATAAAATACTAAAATATAAATAAAAAGTCATACAAATATTTAAAAAAACGTGGTGGAATATACCCTTTGTAAAGACTGTATCACAATATAGATATAAACTACTAACATTATCGCATCTCTTTAAATTGCAGTATATCTTTGAAGTTAGTACCACAAGCCGTGATCATTTTTTTAAGCTTTTATTCCTTTTTAAGTCTAGTACCCTTACAGAGGTAAACGTTTCATTCAAATAAACCTTATTTGATGGCAATTTAGCGGCTGAAAGGTTAGACCAAAGAATTGATATATTAACAATTAATATACCATTTTTGATTGAACTGTGTTAGTAGTTGAGTCAAATATATTATAGTTGAGTGAAATAAATGAGAAAAAAAAAGTCAATTAGTTTTTTATGTGAAATTAGCATTGAAATCACTAAAAATATGTGTTTAAGTATATACGAGGGGTATTCAAAAAGTAAGTTTCCCTAGTTTGGCGTTTCTCTCAGACACCACCTAGCGGACTTGAGCTGATCATATTTTCAGTTTAGGTTCTAACGATAAGAGGGGAATTGGTTTTGGTGGCCAAGAATACTTTTTATTCAGCAACTTTTACGAGCTCGACAATCATGGAGCTACCAGTGCAAAGCGGGTCCGATTGTGAATTACGTGCGGTTATCCGTTTTTTAACTGCAAAAGGGTTAAACGGCAATCAGATTCACAGTGAATTGGTGACTATTTTGGTAAAGACTGTATGGGTGTGCAGATGGTGCGAAGATAGCGCACAGATTTTCTCGAGGGACGCGCAGAAGTGCACGATGAGCAGCGTGCAGGGCGCCCAAAAAGCGCCATCACCGACGATGCGATTGTAGCGGTTGAAAAAATTTCTCTCCAGACCTCGC
>UELV01179237.1:0-31880 GCA_900490015.1 Megastigmus stigmatizans | reverse complement strand
CTCTCTCTCTCTCTCTCTCTCTCTCTCTCTCTCTCTCTCTCTCTCTCTCTCTCTCTCTCTCTCTCTCTCTCTCTCTATCTCTCTCATTGTCTCGTGTGTGCGCGAGAAAGATCGACGAAGCTATAGAGCTGTGATTATTCAGGTCGTCCTCGCCGAGTGGACTCGGGGAATGGATTATGATCGCTGAAACGCCGGGGCATATTTCTATATTATAAGCTTTCTATTACTTTGATTTAATACATACCTTTTTCTGGGCTTAATTGGAGGTGTAAGTAATTCAATTATCCGTAATTCGGATTGTAAGAGATCGAGATTTGTATCGGGGGAGGTAATTGCGCGTTGATCGTGTATGAGATTTTTTCCATTCATTAGTGCGGGTTGAAAAAAATAAAGTTAACTCGAAAGAAAACTTAAAAACTACATTCAAAATTGCTTAAAAGAAGAACAGATTTTTATCGTAGATTTCGCAAAAGATTAGGTTTCACTGATCAGAAGATACTCCATAGATCATGAAGTAGTACAGAAACTTATTAATGTGTCCTTAATCTCCTTGTTAATATCGCCAATCAGCAGATATTTAGAGCAGATATTAAAATTAAAAAAAATAATAAAAATCCCGACGAGCGTTTCGAAAACAGCCCGCGGTATCTATAAAATCTCCCCGCAAATCTATAACCTTCAGGCAAAAACTTCCGTCGAAGCTACACACGCCATATCGCCGACGCCAAGATCCATCGCATGCATAAACAGATCCCATTAAAACAAAAGAGAGAGAGAGAGAGAGAGACAGAGAGAAGCCAGATCCTCAAACTACCCACTGGCAAAAGGAAGAACGCGAAACCAGGCCGAAGACTGATTACCACAGACACAGGCACTCTGCACTCATCCTCCTGTGCAATTGCTCTCTTATAACCCGGTGAAATATAATTGCCGCAACGAGTCGAATTGATTATACGGTGCGCTACAACATTGTATAAGCATCAGGTGATATACATCGTGGAATGTGTGTGTGCACCTTCCTTTTTTTATTTCACCGTACAGTTCCGCACGCTTCGGGTGCATTTCTCTGCGCGTCGATATTTCGCGTGCAATTGTCTGATCGAAAGCTACGCCTGATGCGCTATAGCCGAGCGATGGTTGATCCTGCGGTTGGTTATTATGTGTATGTCGGGCCCTATACGGTGCTCTATGCCGATACGGTCGATCGGAGATTTGGAGCTGAAGTTTTCGATACGGCGGAGAGGGTTTACATACAGCGTGCATGTTGTTTTTGATTTTGTTGAGAGATATTGGATTTGGTCGAGCTGCGGGTAGTTACAGCTGTGCAGGTGGAAAATCGTGATATTCCGCTCTGGAGTTTCGCCCTGAGGCTTTCTGCAGGTGGCAGAAGCGATTAATTAAATGGATACCGTTATATATTGCGAAGTGAAAAAGCAATTTTTTATGGTTTCATGGTGATCATCGCGTACTTGCGATCAAGCGAAGAAAGGAGAATGTATCTCATTGGATTATCACTTCGTGCGAAGTAAAACGCAGAATATGCAAATAATGCAATGTTGCAAAAGCTGGATTCCGCGGAACTTCCCACAAATTCCAAGTGATAAAGCTTAAAATAACATGACTCGTTACACGAGTACTAATTATCGCATACTTTAGCGCCACACTTTGGAGCTCCGATCTCATCGCGCCTTCATATCAAGCAGCTTTTATGTAATACGAGCATCGAGTTCGGATCAATCCCTCGTGTATATATAGACGTCCGAGTTCCACCCATAGCTGCTGTAGCTCAACACACAGGAATGCCTCCTTATATACACGCCTACTCTTATATCACCATCCATGCAGAGATCAGTCCATTTACATGTCACTTTATTACCCAGGCCTTGTCCAGCTTTTTTTTTCTTTCTTTTTCAACATTATACATCCATGAATACGAAAGAAGGTATGGCGCATGGCTAGAAATTACCGAGCCATGATGTCATCGTACCATGACGTATATCTCGCTCGTCCAACTCACCATCTCTCCAGTCGCAATTACGGAATATATTATCGTGTGTGTGTGTGTGCCGCACAGTTTCCGTCGCACTACGCGCGATTCGTCGCCGCGTTTTTCCCGCAGCTAAAGTCGGGGAAAGATAATATAGTGACACATACCAACCTTGATGCCCTAAGAGCACTAATTATACATATAGTGATGCAGAACTGGAACAAGCGAATTTGCGCGTGTATTATAGCATTCCTTTGAATGAAAACGTTGTCATTGAGTTATCGACGCGTTTGAATTAACTTTGACGTTATATACGATGTATTCAATGCTACCGACTATTTAAACGAGTTCACCGCAAATATTTATAAGTAACGAAAGTTTTTTGATCAAGACACGTGTTTCACGCCTGTCCGCTTACATAATAATCTACTTCTATATAATATTCCCAAACCATCGAAAATATTGTATTCATCGTCCGAAAAAAGAAAAGAGGGCGCTATATACTCTTTGCACATGAATAGAAGGGAACTGTATACAGCAACAACAGCCTCTTTGTCGGCTACGCATATTCTTTGTTTCCATACAGAAATTCCATCGTCTCGCGAGCCTCTCTCCCCCCACATCGCCGCACGCACTAAACGAACCAGAGAGAAAGAGTATATAGATACCGCGATATATAGGCCACACATACACACGGGCACACAGACACACACACACACTTTGAAAACTTACACGTGTGCACGCGCCATCGTCGAGTCGCGATATACATATAAGTAGTTTCTCGCGTATACGCGGCGGTATAGTTTCGAATCGAGGCGCGCTATGCTGCCATGCGCCGAGCTGCAAAGGAGGAGAAGAGAAAAAGATTTTTGAGGCCACTGGGTATAGTCCCCGCGAAGCAGGAGAAAGAGAGAGAGAGAGAGAGAGAAAGAGAGAAACGATTAGCGGACCTCGAGAGATCCGCACGTGGGTTCATTCAACTCGGCGGCAGTGGCAGCGGCGACGGCGGCGTATTCGTCGGTCGAGACTCTCCTCCTCGAGCGAAAGTGCCCCGAAATTGTGCTAGTGCGAAAGAGAGAGAAGGAACGAGAAAGAGAGAAAGAGAGAGAGCTGATCTTTTATCAGGCGCACACGCGCGCCGTCGTATGGTTATCGTTATAAGCTCCGAGGAGGTGTGTGTGTTGTATATATATATAGCCTCGAACCGATCCGACGCGACGTGTAAACAAAGTCTAGCTTTGTGCGCGACTACGATGTGTATCGCAGAGACTGACGCGATATTGGTGTATATAGGTATCCTGATGAAATGGCGACGGTGATTGGATCCTTCTTTTGCGATGAATTTCAGGAAACTGCTTTACCGACGCTGCGTGATTCGACAGCGGTCTCGCTGTTACAATTATCGAATTACGTCGAATGGGCATAGCGAGTTAAGTCGCTGCTTATTTCTCGCATTTAGCTGTTGAAATTAAATTAAGAGGATGGCCTTGTTACATTCGGATGTAATTTAATTATAAAGAACTGTTGATTTTTTAATTAAGGTTGTAATTGCTCGCTCGATAAGACAATGTAAGTGAACGATTGCGTGTCGACAAGACATCAGCTATTATTGCTAGCACTGATTATTCACCATATAAGCGTCTCGCGCATTCCACGGATTTCACAAATATATATTAATTTACTTTTATCTCGAGCCAACGCTAAACTTGTACTCTTTTCCCACTAAAAATATAATTAGTCTTTCTTTTTCAATACCGATCTATAAGCGAACTTACGAATCTCGATAGTCGAACCCCAGTAATTAGCCGCGAGAATTTGCATTCGGTATAATACGAGTTGTATCTGTTATAACCTTATCGATGTGCCTCTTGTCAAAGCGTATCTCAGACGTGTTACATCACACCGAAACACACACACACACAATCCAAGCGTTCGCGCGGCGACAGAAAACACGAGATTCTCCGATTATCGCTCGCGCGAGATAAATTCCTCCAAGAATATCTTCTTCCGAAGGTCTCTTATAAACTTCTCTATCGAATATATTTGCACGCCAAAGCTTTCGTAACAAAAAACCCGGCAACGAAACGGGGGAAAAAAAAAAAGAAAATAATATCGAAAATGTCGCACGCGCGTCTAAATGTATATTAATTGTACATAACGTATATATACTCGAGTCGTGCAGTCTGGTTTTATTCGCCCATATGAGGCAGAATAAAAGGGTCCGCCCTTTTAACGACGTCCCGTTATGATCCTCGCATCGGCTTTTCATTATCGTCATCGTTACGCCGCTTACTTAACGGCGAGTCGACCAATCGGCTAAGCGCCTCGGCAATATGAAAGACGATTCTAGTCGCTATTATATGTTTACGTGAACGTGTGTGTGCGTGTGTGTATGTGTATATATGTGGGATGAGCGGCCGCTGCACGCGTGGGAAATTTTCTTCGAGCGAGAGTCACGCTGGGGCTTATTGCAGATGCGATCAAAGTTTTATGCTCGCGAGGTTGCGCCTTCTGTTATGCGCTCGAGAGATATGCGAAACCCTTTTAGCCCACCGTCTTCGCAGGTAAATGCAAATAATATTTGGTATTTGGTTTATTTCGGATTGAAAGGAAATTTTATAGTTTCTTTTTTCTTTAACAAAACCAAAAATTTAAGAAATCTCGGCGCGAATTTTTTTTTTTTTTTCTTTAGCTGCGGTGAAGTGTATAATTTATAGAAAATATCTAAGAGTACAACAAAAAATTATATTTCAATAAATATAATGTAACGTCGCACTAAAATGTTTCTAAGCAATTAATGTTTCTTTTTCAGGTGCAAAATCTCACCGAACAAAGAATTCAGCAATTTCAGACACCAAGCGCACAGGTAAAGTAATATTTAACTTATATATTTCAAAAATTTACCATGCATTAAAATTCAGACTTATTTAATAATATACAAAAGACTAATTTTAATAAAATTAAATAAGACCCCATCGACAGGTGCATTATTGCGTTCGAATATCGCACAATGATACGGTATTAAGTTCCCACTTTATTTTTTACAAATCATTTCGGGTTTATCTATGGTTTTTTCCGCAGTTCTCTTATGCCCCTTTGAGTAAAAGGATGTTAGTCTCGTACCAAAGTTGTGCATTGCCTGCACTTTTAAAAGTCGTTATAGCGCGTGATGTACGAGGAGTTCACTGTTGGTCGGGATAGATAAGCGCTCTTAATCATTTGTCGTCTCACACGAAAGCAAAGGTGACGTACTTTTCACGAAGATATATAATTATATCAAAATAAAAGAAAAAAATTACAGTACATTACCAATAACCGATAATTAATGAATATAGAAAAGCGATGTATAGATTTATATTTTCACATAAAGGACTATTGAGTCAGATGCATGTTCTTATACCTAATAATATTTAAGTTTTCCCTTTTTAATAACTGTGAAAAATAAATCACGACAGTCAACGGCTAAATTCACTCTTCAAAAATCTCGTTTACTCGTTGCCGAGTAGCATCTCGAAAAGAGCGACTCTCGTGCAGCGAACTTAGCCGCAACGCGATAAAACCCTCGCCGCGGACATAGAGCCTGCATGTAACACACTCGCTCACACACACTCTTACATACATGCGCCTCGCGGCCAAGAGAAGCGATGCTCGCGAGTGAGGGAGAAAGAGAGAGAGCGCGAGAGAGAAAGAGAGCTTTCATTCAGCACGAGCGTTTGCTCGATGAATGAACGGCTGCGGCGGCACGGCGTCGAGTCACGCGGCGCTGCAGCCGCTGCACTCCAGTCTTTCTCCCGATCCGCTCTAAATTCGCAAAGCTTTTCCGCTCGTTCTCCCATTGGGGAAATGGGATATTTTTTCTCTCGCTTTGCGCGTGCGATAATTGTTCCGCTAATTATTGGGCTGCGAAGCGCGGAGGAAGAAAAAAAAAATAATAAAATTTGAATAGAAAAAAAACAAAATAGTGGAACGGGACGATTCGTTTTGTGTTCGCGCTTTTGAAAACGTATCGCTGAGTTGAACATTTGGCACGCGCTCTTCTTCTTCATTTTTTGTTTTCTACGAATTTCCATCCACTTTGCGAGATAATGTATGAAAAGTTGAAATATCGCATTTTCGTGATATAACAGAATGCAACGGAACACTGCACACGCTATATCCGAGGCTTTTGAAAATGCGATCTCACACCAAACCTATATATACCATTCCAGCTGCAGCTAAATTTTAACATTCGGGCACAACTAATCCTAACTTTCTACTTCCTCCGCACGCATCGTGACGTTTTCTCCAATCACCTATTATACGCGTATATATCCAAGAAAAGTCAAAAACAATCGCAAGTGTTTAGTACAGGAAAAGTCCCGGTTGCCTCGCGTTCGGACCTCCGCGCATCAGCTGATCAGCCGTGACACACTCCCCGCTCTCACTCCTCCTCTCTCCCACACGTCCGCATTCCACTACGACTACGGCGGCGGCGGCGGCGGCGTCGGCGTCAGTTCTCGGGGTCCTCGAACGCGGAAGTGAAAGCTCTCCCGGCGTCCCACCTCTGTGCACCACAGTAGCAGCAGCAGCAGCAGCAGCAATGGCAGCGCGAGCTCTCGAAAAGAAAAGGAGATCCACCGCGCTCTTTTTTAACGCCGCCCGCTGCTCTCTTCCCCCTCCCCCCCCTCCCACTGTGTAAGCCGAGAGAGAGAGAGAGAGAGAGAGAGAGAGAGAGAAATGTGGGTCGCTCGCTCACGCACACCGTTTCCGGCGGCCGTGACGTCACTTCCCCACTTGGTATAGTAGCAGCGAGCGGATGTATCGTCGTCGTCGTCGTCGTCGGATGGCGGTGCGGTGGCGGTGGCGGTACTGCTGGTGCTGCTGCCGCTGCTGCTTCTGAGTCGTCATCATCATCATCGTCATCATCATCATCACTTCCTCGGCGGACTGTCGAGAGGCAGGATCGTGAGACCCGCGCGCTCGCGCCGAGAACCGTTTTTCTACGACTACCGTGCTGCTGCTGCTGCTGCTGCTGCTGCTGCTGCTGCTGCTGCTGTACCGTCTCTCTGTGTGTGATGTTCGTGCGCGCGAGATGCTTTAGTTCGAGTGGATTCTTGGAGTGAATCGCTGTTGCTTTCGAGTCTGCGTTCTGGAGTTTGTGCGCTGTGATATGGAATTGTCGTGGCGTTACTGCTGGCTGCATCTGTTTCCTTATGATAAAAGTGAGTTTCGAAATAATATGTATAATTGTACTTTTAAATTGAATAAGCATCTTTTTATTACCATACGTTTTTCGTACAACGACTAGCTACCTGTATTCTAAAAAACCATCAACGCTGCATTTTATTAATCAAAGATCAAGAACACACGCGAAAATAACACACATTATTAAACTTTTGAATGAGTTATTCAAAGATTCAAAGACTTCTTTGTCGTGATTGCAATATACGAGATTCATTCTATTCTATTTTTATCGCACTATAAAGAAAAAAAAAAGCGATAAAATTCTAAACATGTTAAAATGAAATAAAAGAAAAAAAAATTGCTTTTATAACTGCAGTTTGATAATTTGCAATCCCATTCAACGAATCAAACGTTCATTTCACACTTTAACACAGATATTATAGACACAGAAAAAAAAGAAAGATAGCAGTATGCAAAGTCACACACGATCGGCTGCAGCAAAATTGCAAAACTTACAAAGGCGAAAGAAGAAGAAGAAGAAGAAGAAGAGGCATGAAGAAACGGTCGATAGATTAGGTGTACCCACGACAGCGCCACCTGCCACTTTTCGCCTCATCTCGATCTTCGTACACACATATATATATATGTATATATGTATATTTATTCGCGGCGATGTCGACCTGTTGCGCAAATGCCTCTCAGCTCTCGTTATTACCGACACTATACATATATACGATTGCGCGCACCGCGGCTATACACTGTATATATGATGTAGAGTTGAGTCGTGCATCGGTGCGAGAATTGTGTCTTTTCTCAATTTTTTTTTATTTTAAATTGAACTTTAGAACGTGAAATTTATTTCTTAGATTCGCACGGTTTCAGAACGATATTATGTGCATATTTATTCGTTTCAATGTCCTTATTCTTAATGCCAATGGTTTTTCCGCAATGGATTTTAAAATGTTAATTTATAAGAATCGATTTTTCAAATGATTCAGGTACAGAGTTTCCCTTTGTCACGTGATCGTTGAGTTTCCTTCTCCGAAAACTAGTCGAGCGTACAGACGAATGATTTACAAATAGTTTCATTACTCATCAGGTAATGTAAAAAGAAACGATTTATCAACGATAGAAAACACAACTGTCATATTTATGACACTCGGCATTCCGATGATTCGTTTCTGCAAAATTTTATCTCATATTTTCCATGAGTCAAGCTCATAAAGGGATTCTCAATTATACAACGCAACACGAAAATCAGGCCACACTTATAAGAAAAGTTGTTGTTAAATATTTATCTAAAAAAACATTACGTTTTCACTCGAGCGAGCAACAAGAAAAAGATCGCTCAAGCCGAAAACCAATCGGCAAAGTAAAAGCCTACTCTTCCGCGAAAAGCCAATTTCCAGTGTGACTGTGCATCGATGTCGCAATAAGCCGTGCGGGGGAATAACAGCGCAGCGTTACACACGCCTGCACGAGTGACACCTAATAGAAATTTAAAAAAAAAAAAATAGAGAAAAGGTACAGCGTGACGCGCGGTCTCGTGCGACGGCGCATCATTGAAAAATTCACGTTCCAGCCCCGAAGGCATTTGGAATACGCGGCGCACATCTCGCAATACTCGTGCCGTTCGACTTTTATATACCATCGGAATATCATGCTGTAGCCGCGACGAAACTGTTGCCAAATTCATCGGTACTCTTGGCTTCCTGTCCGTATTAATCGTACATTCCCTATTTACGTTTTTGGCTATGATTAGGTTGAATTACTGTCGCGACAGCTGCGCTCATACCAACATTGAAATCAAACGATCTTAGAAGAAAACCAAAGTTTCATTTAGAATTTCTAATTATCAATCGGATTTAGAGTCGAGTCCGCTATAACCGAAGTAAATTGACGTGAGTTACGATCCGCCTTATACTCTCCCGTATCATCCCGTCATAATACCTCCCGTGCTATAATTTAAAGTACTTCAAATTTATACACCAGTATATATTCGCAGTTTATTGTGCAGAAAAGCTTCGAACTTTTATTATAAATACGCGCGAAAACAAGTTTTTATTGCGCTGGAGAATAGCGTCCGAAGCTGATTAAACCAAACACACGGATTTATAAATTATGTACGCGCGACAGATTACGAGTAAATAAACAATAACAGGCGCGCGCGGTGAATGAAAAAGCATTGTAGCTCTCGTCAAAGTAAATAAATGTATACAATCACGTAACGATAGCGCTTCGAAGACTTGTATGTCCGTTTATTGAAAATCGAATCTTCCTTTCGTTATATATAGCTTACTATATAATACGACGATTCAGTATATATATATTTCGTGCAGTATACGCAAAAAGCCTCGTGAAATATCTCAAACACGAAGGCGAGCGCCGTATCTAAGCGCACTTTGTACCGTCAGCTCCATTCACAACTTCCAAACAATCAATTCTTTTTCTTCTTCTTTTCTTTTTCCTTCGGCTTCCAATCAGTATCCGAATACGGTAAATAACCATAATTCCTGAGACATTCGAAAAACTATAGTAGACTTTTCTATCAGCTTCCAGTCAATACGGTAATCCAGATAGATTCTTGAATGGGTGCGTCGGCTAAAGCAATGATACAGTAACGTCGCTGGCGCTTATCGGCGTCTGTACACTTACGTCACGGTGCCTCGTTTCTCTAACATAAAAAAGGAGAGAGCGAGGCGTTTTTTTTTAACGTCGTCACAAACGACTTATCGAGCTTGCGCGCACAGGAAAAGCCGGGAGGGAAGCGGAGACACGCGGCAAACGCGTGCATGCGCCTCTTTGGTGTTGGGAGATACTTTTTACTTTGGGAATCGCTATATATATATATTAATTGGAATTCGACGATGGATTTCAAACAGCTGGCAACAGGTGTCTCATTAAGTGGGTTTCTAAATCGATGGTGATATCATCGATAATTTGTACGTCGCAAGAATGCAGTTCTCTATATACAGAAAATCTGGCGCGAATGGTGATAAAGTCGTTATTCCAATTCGGCTCGACGTTTGTTAATTATCTCGGTCTCTCGATCAAATTCTATTAACTGATGTGCCTCTCGGTATGAACGAACCGCGGCTAAATATAAAAATATACTTTAGCTAAAAATAAGGATCGGCCATTTTCGAAAATCGTCCAAAGCGTCGATCGCCGCTAAGCTCGATTTCTCTCTCTCTCTCTCTCTCTCTTCACACACACACGCACACACTTACACGGTATTTCAGATAACTCGCGGCTTTTTTCCGAGCACGCGGTCGTAAACATTTTTTTCTATTATCTCGCGTTACGAGAGAGCTCGCATTATCGCTCGCGCTCGGCCACGCAGGAGTTGTGGCGGCGCCGTATATATACGAAATAATACAGCGTTATTTCAACGGGTTCGGTAGAGTACTCGGTTTTGCGCGTTGCGCGATGCGACGCGACCCATTGAACAAAGTGCTGGCACGTCGTAAATTTTTCATTAATTTATGAAAATCTTCTCATTTTAACTGTTACTCATTATATGTTCTCATATTTTATTGCGGTTGCGAAGTACCATTGTTAAAGCGACTATGCTCGTTTGTCAAAGAATAGAACGCGATGCAATTTGATTTCTTTGATGGATATTAATAACGAGTATGTAGTGTATGAAATATTGATTGGGAATTAATAAGTCTATTCGTATTCGTCAAATTCCTACTTCATTTAACATTCAACGCTTCATTAAAGCCTAAAGATTCGTTTTCAATTCATTTCGCTTGTATCTAGAAGATTGAATTACGATTGAAATCAGTTCTTGTGGCGTTTGAATGGTATATTTCTGCTTTTGATCAGAATAACTGAAATATAATTATATAATAATCAATTTGATATTTAAATAACAAGTCTTATACTACAGTTATAGAATGATCAGACTTATTCAACTATACTCTAATTTGATAACCAATATAATAATGACAATTCAATTTCGTACACCAGTTTTAGCTAGAATCGAATAAAATTCCTCTAGTACCATAATACATTATCTATAAATATAATAATATTGTAAATCTATAAAAGACTGCTAGAGGATCGCTGTTCCATTACCAAATCGCGACAAATCGAAAGTCCCGACTCGCCCATAGGCCAGACACACGAGACTAATAATAATTGACGTCATTAGCATGAAATTCGCGCGATACGGAGACTCAACTAGAGAGAGACCGAGAGAGAGAGAGAGAGAGAGAGTCGCAGACACGGTCTAATGCGTGTCCGCCCACTCGTCGACCGCGAGAGAACGGAAAAGATAAACGAACTCTCGGGCTGTGTGCGCGAGGCAAGCCGCTATAACCCAACTCTACTCGCTCTTTCTCTCTCTCTCTCTCTCTCTCTCTCTCTCTCTCTCTAACTATAGAAGAATACTCTCTTATTCTCTCTACGCTTTATATAGTCAAACTGTGCAATACCTTCAGTTATTGTATACTCTCAAAATAAAGTATATACACATGCACGCGCAGGAGCTCGAATGGTGCGCAGCTGCTGCTGCGGCGGCGGCGGCGGCACATCGCGCAAGCTGCTGCACTCAAAGCTTCTAAACTTGTGTATGTATATATACGCGCGCAAGTTTGTCGTGCAGCAGCGGCACTTCCTGTGTGGAAGTAGCGCCACCTCTCTCTCTCTCTCTCTCTCTCTCTCTCTCTCTCTCTCTCTCTCTCTCTACGCGCACACACATATAGGCAAGCTCTCGTTTGTATTGCTCGTAACCCCTTGGACGCGTGCACCGGTGGAATGCCTCTCGGGTAGGAGGCCTCTGCTGCTATATGGAAAAAGGAAGCGTACTTCCTTCCTATATAGCGCACGTCGGCATTTATATAATCCATCCTGTGACGTCAGGTTCGTTTAATTCATTCATTACTAGGCCTCTCTCTCTCTCTCTCTCTCTCGCTCGCTCGCTCTTATACGAACGCGTGTGCAGTGTGTGTGCAGCTGCCGAGGTTATCCGCCGCGCCGCTTGTAGTCTTTCTTCCCTCTTCTCTCGGCACCGTTGAGATATATACACTTTTCTTTATTTCTCGAAATGGTAGAATAAAGTGCAAGTAGAGATGATTTTTGGATCGGATAATGAATCTAAAGCTGTATGCAAAATGCAATAATAAGACTTAAAAGAAATGTGGGTATTGTTTTACGGAAAGTGAAAAAATACATTTATAAACTTATAATACTTTTTGTATATTTTCAATGTTCAAGCATAAAAAGTGTTGATTACTGCATAAATAGCATTGCGTCTAATGAGTGAAACTAAATCGTAAAGGCTTATGCTCGCAGATTATTATATATATTTACACGACCTAATTAATGATCATTTCAACAAAATCTTTATTAATAGGAGAGTTAAGCGGATTAGTTACTCTACAGGCGTAGGCGTTTCGAGTGATAAATCGACTAAGTAGAAACTCACTTGCACGTATCGAACTGAGATATTACAAATTCAGAATTGTATATTGAGATTAATGACTGTAGCATTAGTCAGAGCTGATATTTTTTTTACTGTCTATGTAGGTAAAAAGATTTTTCACGAAGAAAGTAAATGTTCCGTGCAAATGTACAACTTAACCTTCGACAAGCTGTAGGTAAAAAACTTTTGGCAAAAACCGAGAAAATAATATTTATTCGATGAATTGTGTAGACGCTCTATTTTCAATGGCAGATTTATTTTCGGAGCGATTAGCAAACAATGTGTGTCAATTGCAAAAGAGTAGCTTTGTTCGAGAAAGCTTTGTCAATTTTTAAATAATATTTATTTTAGGTCTACTTGCACTATTTAAGATTGCTATATGTATGTATATTATGTAAAGCTATAATTATCAAATTTTCAAAGTAAAAAATAATTGACGATGAAACGATCTCTGTACTTACATTTAAGCTTAGACACTCGAATTGCTTCTCTAACTACACTAAATTAAAATTACATTATTTTCGATAAGCATCGCTAATTTCCTACCAAAAACCTTTATCGTCGCTATTCTCCGAACTTGATTATATATTGCGTCCAAGAGAGCAGCCGCAGACTAAAAGAACTAAAAAAAAAGAAAAAACTAGTCTAAGCCTCGATAATAAATATACAATTTCGGAATCGCGCGCGTCGGTTATAATTTCGTCTGCGCGCCACGCGTCCAGCTGTTCCTTTTTGCACTTCGGCGACACTCGCACACACACACACACACACACACACACACATGCGCAGAGTGACACATGCACACACGAGGCCGAGTTAAATCGCCCGTGGATTTTCGCAGTCTGGGACGCGTCTGACGGGTCGACGTCCGGCACACGAGGTGTAGGATCCAGAAATAGAAGCGCCAGTCGAGAGTCGCCGCCGCCGCCGCTTATGTCACCTACAATAGGACCCGCCGCTGCTCTAACCCCCTCAAAAATACACAGACGCACGCCGTTAACATTTACCGCACGCGAGGGTTATGCAGCCGACCGGTGCAGGCGCGCGCCTGTGTCTCGATTCCCGCGTCAACCTCCGCCCCTTTTACCCCTCCTTATATACTCGATTAATTGGCTCTCGTATCTTTACCTTGCGAGACACTGGCAACTGCTGGATTTTCCTCCTTTCTTTCTTCCTTTCTTTTTTTTTTTAAGGATAAATTTTGCCGGATGGAAGTGTTGGACAGACGTGCGAGGAATGTTATGTGCGCAAAGGGGATGTAAAGATGCCTTGACGATTTACAAAATTAGATTTGCATCGACGAGTGTTGTATATGCATATGAAATCTTTTTTTTATATTCACTTATGCGGTTGAATAAATTAATAGTTATTGCACAATAATGTACGTTAAAGATACCGAAGTGATTGTTTTGATAAATTGCAGATTTAATTATTGTAATAGAGTTATAAATTTAGCGCATAACATATGTAAGCTATATATATATATACACGTGTATACATTGCTCTAACGGCAAATATGAATATTCATTACTTATTATGTAAACGAGACTTTTTACAACTGCAGATTATTGTGAACCCAACGTATTTGCTCAATTGCTCAATTTATTATTTTTAATGATATTACAATTCCAAGTATCGCCGCTCCCCCCGCTTCTGATAATGAATCAGCGCGGTAAGGCTTATCGAACAAAGCAATAAGTTACATATTCGCCGCGGTGTGCTGAGCTTTATAATCACATTCCATTTTTACGTTTCACACCTTGCCTATATGTACATATGTGTGTATGTGTATGTATACACGCTCTTTAACCCTTAATTACATTCAATCGCGATTGCATTTAATAATTGATTAGCGGTGCGCGCGAGTATATCAAGATACGTGACAACGCACAAGTTTATTTTACGCATACTCGACTAACTCTTGCAAGCAAAGTCATTGTTGTTTCTCATCTGGTGGATTGTAGACATGGCTGTTTTTTTCTATCTGTAACGTACTGACAAATTAATCGATCATTGGAAATTCAATGAACAATTAGAATAGATGCAAAAATTGTATAATTGGTGTACCTGTAGCAAGTGGCTTATTCTAAATAATGTAATGAAAAAAGCCGACTAGGCTAAGAGCTTTTACTTTTAATAATTTAAATGTGCATTTTAATAGACGATTGTATTGATAAATTCAGACTAGAAAATTACACGAAAATTATGCTATCGGGAACATTTTCCTTATCGACTTCGATACACTATAAACTTGTACATAATCGATCTTTAAAAATTGCACGTCAACGAGTCGATGTACAGCCACGAACAACCTCAGTCCCGGCGGCGTGCATCCGCATCGAAGTAAAAAATCATCGTGATTTAAAAGAAGTCAGTCTCGCTTATCTGCCCCCGCCAAACGTAACGCAATTACAGCCAAATGCTCACACACACACACTTCAAAGATCCATTACCCCGATAAAAACCGTCGGCGGTGCAAAAGTTAATTCAATAAACATAAGCCCACAGACATTCTCTCTCTATACCCTCCTAATCTCGTTCGCATTGCGTTTCACACCTTCCTGAACTCCCTTATATTACCTCCTCTATATACAGATTCTCCCTCTCCTTCTTTCGTCTCCCTTACGCGCATCGAGCAAACCATCGCGATTGCGTTTAGCGGTTAATTACCGCGCGGTATGTTGGCCCCGATCGACGGCCAAGATAATCTTCCCTACGTTCGTCTCTCTCTCTTTCTCCCTCTGTATAGCAAACGTTTGGTCTATAAGCTGCACGCGCCCGAGACATATCCGCTGGTATCTGGCTCCTGATTTATGATCCGTATAATGTTAGCCAAGAGTACACACACGTACTCGGCTGTACTCACTTATAGAAGGATAATTTTACGATATCGCCGCGGGACTTGTTCTTTTTTTTTTCCTTATAAAGAATTCATAACGAGACAGAGAGACTCGTGAACTCGAGGCGTTACCGCGTACCTATACGCGTGTTTGTATGCCACTGAAATCCGTGTGTAGCGTATAATAAAGGCATTGGCCAACACCTGCCTTTTGTACGGTTCCCGTATACGTATAAGTGTGTGTGTGTGAAGTGTACGAGACGAATTTTGTCGGGGAACGATGGAGGGATGGTTGTGTGACCTCGCGCTCGCGCGTCCAGTGCATTATGGGACATAAATCGCCGATATGGTTTTTCGAGGATGGTTTAACGTTATAATCTTGTTGCGTATTGTATGGTAGGATGCCTATTCTTGATGTTTATTGGCCTTGTAAAGGATATATAGGCGTGAAATGTGGCTGCACGTTGTTTAGGAGCGACTTTGGAGAGGCATTTGTCACATATTCTCAAGATGATGGTCTACGATATATCTCTCTGGTGTATAGTTGAGTTAGTGAAATTGAGCTTCTTTATTACTTGATATTAGTTCATCAATTGAGCCTATGAAATAATATGGTGACTTACCCTTCAAGTATCATAATTTAAT
Source organism: Megastigmus stigmatizans (assembly GCA_900490015.1). Taxonomy (NCBI): domain Eukaryota; kingdom Metazoa; phylum Arthropoda; class Insecta; order Hymenoptera; family Megastigmidae; genus Megastigmus; species Megastigmus stigmatizans. The sequence continues at coordinate 15,815 of UELV01179237.1, read as the reverse complement.
TTGGTGCTAAGGTGATTATGCTCGCCAACAGATGGCAGTTCATTATGCCAAGAAATTATTATATACAAAATCACAGGTTATATAGATTGCCTAAAACACACAGAGAAATCGAATCGATTATTATATCAATATACATTGATTATAAGACAGTCTCTCAATCTAGTTTTACTGCAGGCTACTGCGGCTTAACGAAAGAACGTTACGCTATACAGTTTAATCGTGATGTGTCTCCATAAATACACACAGATCGTGGAATAACGCCCCGAAAACAAACGTTTATCGTTCGACCCCCTCCAGATCAAACAGCGGTAATTTCTTCGTCTCGCTGATCAGATTATAAACGACGCGCACACAGTTTTGATCAGTTCCGAAGCATACAAAGTATAACACTTGGTTCCCCAACCGTATATCTTTGTTGATCGCAGAGATCCCCAAAAGTGTGTATGTGTGTACCGCTCGTTGAATTCAAACGCGTGTATACGGCAGGAAATAATACCTCTCGGGGGCATAAAAATAATCCTTATGTGTCCATAGCGCCAAACTCATTTCACACAAAACTCGCTTTCACACACGCGCGCGCGCTCGCTCGCATCACATGCCTTGCAGGCTGCAGCGGACGCGTTTGGGCCCATTCTATTATCGTGTATAACAGAAGAGAAATCCTCTCCTGACACATAACGGGCTCTCTCCCTCTCTCTCTCTCTCTCTCTCTGTTTCTCTCCCAAAGTACGATCGAACGAGCTGCTGCTCTGTATCTCTCTCTCTCTCTCACTCTCTCTCTCCCTCTTTCGCATATCAAAAACTGGATCGAACGCGGCCGCTCGTCGTCGTCGACGTCGTCGCTATCCTTCTCTCTTTCCTCTTTCTTTTCGCGTTTCTCATTCTCTTCCGCTCTGCTTCCTCGCCGTCGCTGCTGCTGCTGTTGCTGTAATAATACTGCGTAACCGACGACCTTTGATCCTCTCTCTCTCTCTCTCTCTCTCTCTCTCTCTTTAGTCTTTCCTTCTCTATATCCGTATTGTTGCGCGTCGAAGCTGAGTGTCTGTCTCTCTCTCTCTCCCTATGGCATCCTGAGAAAAGAAATCCGTTCATTAATCCACGGGACCGTCTCCTTTTCTCCTCTCTCCCTCTAGACTTGGCTTTTATCTTATAGCCGTGCGAGTTTGAACTTGAACGCGATGTTGTGTAACGACGTGTGTGTGTGCAGCGAGACGGCGAACGCGAACATGTGTGTGCACGGGGTTGCAGTAGCGCCGTAGCGCGACTATTGTCGGTTTATACTGCTGCCGTCCGCGAGGGAATATTTTAATTAACCGACTTTTTACAGTGAGTTTCAGTGTATATATAAATGCTTATGGGGAACAGCTTTTCTGCCATGAAAACATTTATACTCGGAAAATCGTGATCATATTAAATTATAGGAATATTTTTTTATAATTTATTAATTATCCAAACATACTACATCGATCCATCACATTACAAAAATCAATAAAAAGTCTATAAAGTCATTAATTTAAAAATGAGAAAGAAAAATTCGATGGAACAGAACTCGGTCAATCAATACAATATATGTACATATATCTCGAAATCTTAACGCAAAAAGGAAAGGCCGCAACCCTCGATGAGCCTTGTACCTGGCGCTCAATTAAAACCGAATATTCCCTTTTAATTAAAACAGCCGAATAAAGAACCTCGCTCCTCAGCATAAATGCACATTCGTATATCGCGGCCTAAAAGGAGTTGGCAAGGAGCAGCAGTTTAGGGCAGGTGTAAGTGCGCGCGCGCGACTCCCGTACGCACACTTACACACACGCACACACACACATACGTGGGACAGCTGCCTATATATACATATATATAGAGAGAGAGATGCGCGCGTGTAGGGCAAACTCGCGCGACCGAAACTCTCTCGCGAGGAACCTATATATATATATATATATATATAACAAGTATGAGAGAGCGAAGAATAGTCGAAAAGAAAGAAAAGAGAAGTGGGGTGAAGCTAAGGTAAACTACATGCGTGTATATATATAAAGGAGCAGCAGTGGGTATATATAGCTAAACTGGGCCCTTTTTTCACGGGTGCGCAGGGCAGATGTGTCAGAGACACGTGGCCCGATTCCTTCTCCTTCTCCTCCCTTGTCCCCCTCCCCCCTTCCCCCTCTCTCTGCCTTTCTCGTCCCATTCCACTTCCTTCCTGTGCCTTGCGGCTGGTGCTCCCGCCGCTGCCGCTGCTGCTCGTCTCTTATTCTTATTTCTTCCTTCCCTACTCCGTTTTTCTTTTTTTTTCTTTTTTGTTGGAACGTAACGCTGCTCGCACTTTCTCTCTCCTTCTCCTTTTCATTATTATTTTTCCTCTATATATATATGGATAAATATCGGGCCAATGCTAGCGGAGATTCTAATATATGGATGAATATCGGGCCAATGCTAGCGGATATAAATATGTATCACATTGTGCCTGGCCGACGTGAATGTAAGCGGTTGCTTTTTTTCTCTCTCTCTCTCTCTCTCCCTTTGGCTCGTTGCAGGGATTTCGTGAGGTGATCGGATCGTTGGCTAGCTATGATACGCGTTCCGTGACAGATGGGATTTTTCCGTGAGTTTTGATCGCGAACGTTATGAGAATTGCATTGTGTCCCGCGCCTGAAATTGGAGCGTGAGCTTTGAATACCCCAAGGAGACTACATTATATTTCTGCATTTTAAGTAACAATAATCTTTTTCTTTCCTTAACTATTAACATTTGAATTGATGAAACTATAAGTTATTTCAAATGTTAATCAAATGATAGTTTACGATGAAATAAATTATTTATCAAGAAGTATCGATGAGCCTGCTAATTACGGATAATCCATGACATTCAATTTAGCGTCGAAATCGAAAGCGCGCAATCAAATCTACAGGTGTTCTTAATAGAAGGTTGTTCATCCCGCGCGCAAGATCAATAATTTGCAATTTCAGAACGCCTCCAAAACACATAAAAATGCGTGTGTACAATATAGGCAGCACACTGGAATCAGGCGCTCCGTGCTCGTGGCATCCGAACAAAAAAATCTCAATCCCTCCCGAAAGACTGCGCACGAAAAACTCGTGGCTCCTCTGTTCCCCCTCTTCCCCCTCTTATTCTATATACTCTCCCTCCACGCATCTATATACGCGCGCTCGGCGGAAGCATCGCTCACACACTAGAGAGAGAGAAGGAACTTCTCGCCAGTACATATAGTACAGCAGTAGCTGTAGGAGCGAGAGCAAGAAAGAGAGCGAGAACGTGTGTGTGTGTGTGTGCGTGTGCCCTCCCCCCCCTTGCCGCGTTCTCCTATATTTACCCTCGGATTATGCCAGCTGCTTGTTAGGAGAGAACGAAACGAACGGAAGAAGAAGAAGAAGCCGCGAGCGCCGTCGATTCGGCTACGTACGAGCCTGACCTCGAGTCTCGTATAAGCCGCCGTTCTGTCCAGTTGCTTCCGTGTGTGCGTGCGATCGGCAACTCTATACTGTCTATAGCTTTTGTCCACGTCTCGTTCTCCATCTCGAGGTCAGCCTATATTGTATCTGTGGTGTAACGCTTGAGGTAGCGAAAGACTGAGTTTCGGAGTGAAACCACGTTTATCTTTTCCTCGTGCTCATTTTATTCGATGTGCACACGAATTTTTGGTGATGTTATGTATACGCGGGTGTGCGACCCTTTTACCTGATGTGTTTCCAGTCAACTAGATTCCAGGTACTTGGTTAATTATTCTTACGCTATATAGCAAAGTTATAATAAAGCTGAAACTAAATCGAGATTAAGAAAATATATCAGACAATGAACTATTTGTGTACGATCATAGTTTGATAAGCGCAAAGCCCATGCCGCGTATAGCGAACGGCAGCAAAAGCTATAAATAATTGAGGATCGAGTTAATTTTAATACTACAACGAAGCCCAAGCGTTTCTCACTCTATTAAATTCTTCACTTCGGAGCCGTAAACATCTAGAAGAGCTAGGAACATTTGATTATAGCGTGCAAACTGCAGCGAGACGAAGCAGTTACTCCTAACGGTTGTGATGTGTCTTATTACTATCATTCGCTTGGTGCGCATAGCTATCGAGTGATGCAAAAATTATCCACTCTGTACGTGTCGTATAGCCGCTGGCTTATTTGTGTCTTAATATTGCACTTGCCATGAGAATTCTCCCGTCTCTCGCTCTCGCATTCCCATCGAGCTATTAATATCGTTGTACAAAAATCATTATACAGAAACGGGCTTTTTAAATAGAAAATTTTTCTCCAACCACAAGGCTAGAGAATATATCAAAAAATCCTATCGGGTCACCAAGAGACACGACGATCCTCGATCTATAAGCTTAATAAAGACAATGAGCCTCGAAGAAAACGTTTGCAGTCTATTAGTCGGCGATAGATTGCACCTCGCGGTCTGCACATCCTGCGATGCCAGCATGTATAGGCCCTCGAGGATATACAACGTCATCTCCGACGTGAGCGGCAATTTGATTGTTTCCCGACAGTCCCTTCCTCCGCGAAATTACTCCTTCCTATATACCTCCCTTCCTCTTCTTCCTTCACTGATAAATCCTGATTGCGCCGAGCTCCTGGACTTTACTACTACGCGCCGGGAATCATTAATTTCGTACTGTAATTGTATATCGACGACGAATCCTGTACGGCTCACTCGATTAGACGATAAGTGTTGTGTCATAGAAAAGGGGGTGACTGGCCGAGGAGAGTTAACTGCTTGGTTTATAGTATTTTTTTATAGATCAATTTGATAATGTTGAAGCTAATGTGGTTTCTTTATGTTTCTGTTGCAGATGGTGACATTGGATGCTATCCGATTGAAAATCTTGATTTTTACAATGGACATGTAAGTAAACTGTAGTATATATCATATTAAAATTAAAACAAATTCTTTTGCACTTTTGTTTATCTAACTTTAGTCTAATCGTTTGAAATTCACCAGAAATCACACATTTATTTCTAACGATTCAATTTAATTAGAAAGCGCACTGTTAAACAACTTGCAATACTCGGATAAAATAATCACTTTATTTATAGTATATTTAATTACGTGCCAATCAATTGGAAATCTAACTGATAAACTCGTTCCAAAGAATCAATCAATTACCAACTGTGTGTTTACCAAGTTTCCAGCAATTAAAAGAAAAGCGAAAAACAAAGACACAAACAAACACGGAACAGTTATATACATCCTCGAATAAAAGAAAGTCTGGCTTCTTCCTCAAAGGACAAGAAGAAGCGCGTATAAATCGATCTCATGCGGCCATTAAAATCACGCGCTCCTCGTCAAAAACGAGTATAATATATATATGTGTGCGTATGTGTGTGTGTGTGTGTAAAAGCGCGTCGCTAATTGAATCGCCACTCGCGCGTCTTATCAATCGAGCGTAAAACTCTTCTCTCCTCTTCCCGCGACTATATACACGCTTTATATATATATAGAGAGAGAGGTACGGTGAGAACCGCTGCACGTCGTGCGACTTTTTGACTCGACTTGGTCCCACGCGCGCGCCCGACTACTGCTGCATTTGTATGTAAGTGTGCGCGTAGTTGCGCGGGACTTTTTCTTCTTTATTTTTTTCCACCTTTTTATTTTTACACAAAAAAATAAGCCCGTTTTCAAATTGTGAACTTTCGGAAACGTGCAGCATGCGGTCACCGAGTAATTAAGCTGTGACATTTTTTTTCTTTTTCGTGTTCCGCTACCGTTTAATTTGACACTTTTATATTTTCGCGAGCCGTTTAAGTTACTAGTTTTCGGGAGATTTGACCTGATCTATAGGTGCAGGTTTTGGTAAGCTTGCGATTAGTTGGACGTTAATTGCGGGGCTTTTTTTTAACTGAACTTGTCGAGCTTGAAAAGCGAGGAACAGTAAGAGTTTTGCGAATCACACGCTCGGGTATAAAAGAGCCAAAGATCCATGGAGCGAGACGCAGTCGTCGATGCGTTGACATCGACACGGACGATATTCTTATACCAAGAAAATTTCGTGCTCCTTTTTCGCATCGTTAAAAATAAAAATCAGTACAGTCGTTGCATCGTTATAATTTATAATAATGATGGAGAGCGATCGATCGAGGATCCTTCCCAAAATCCACAGCTTTGAAAAACTTCCAGCCGCGATACGAGAGATCCAAACAGCAGGCCCGCGATCCACGATCTCGAAACATCAAACGCGATAAATCACTTCTCCCCCGCTAAGTTCACACACCGCACACACATTTTCCAGGAGAGCCTATATATGCGCTCGATCGTCTGCATATATATATATCCCTCCATTCAAGCTTCTCTCGCTATACAGAACATCCGAGATTGAGCTGCTGCTGCTGCTGCTGGAGGTCAGAGCACTCTTATACGTCCCGGAACTCTCTTCCCTCTCTCTCTCTCTCGTAAAGTTTCTGCAGGCTTGTATATACGGTCTAAACGCTCGTCGCACGAAACCGTGCCAAGGTCTCACGGCATTTTATTCTCGGGTCGTCGTTCGTCGCGTCTCCCTCTTCCTATCCCTCTCTCTATCTCTATCTATCTCTATCTTTTGCTACGAGAGTGGATCCACACACGCGGGGGAGAGAAGATCTCGCGAGGATCCCATACCGCAACTATTATATACACGACTGATATTCGTACGTTGTGTATCAACGACGGCTATGACTTTTCACGGGTGCGAAGCTTCGGCTCTTCTTGACGGATATGCTGAGAATATACGCATGGGTCTCGAGAGCAATGGTTTGTACGATGTATAATATAATCGACGAAACGCTATGACATCAGAGCTTGATTTAGGATATAATAAATAAAAAGCGATCGTCGCGTTGTCACGCGTACATACATTGAGATAAAACAAAGGCAAACTGTTATAGCGCGCGTCAGAGATCGTAACAACGGAGTTCGGTGTGTATATCAAGCCTAATTTACGTAATAATTATCTTATCTGACGCACAAGCTTTGTATCAATATGAATCATTCAACGATTTTAATGGATTGTTACGTCGAAATAATAGCGGTGTAAATTTGTATAGAAAATTTCAAACCCAATACCATTGCCTTACCGCAAACAAACGCTAATTTATCGGTCTCTTTAACCTATCCTTAAAAGACCATCGACAAGACGTACGGGACAAATCCTCCATGAAACTTTTCCTTCCCACCATCTCCAAACTTCTCTCTCTCTCTCTCTCTCTCCCTCTCTCTCTCTCTCTCTCGAATCTTCTTTCTCAGCTCGTTCCACGCACCAGCAGGTATAATAAATTTCAATTCCACGGACGTGTGTGCACGCGTCGCTTTTATATATATAAGGGCCGAATTCCTTCACGAAACGCGAGCGTTTTTTCGAGCTCGAGCTGAGCAGAAAGAGAAGGTCTTATCAGTCGCAAGTGTGTATACACTGTTTCTGGAATATTTCTTTATCTGCGCACGGTCGAATTCTCGCGAGTTCTGGGTGCAGGATTTCGGCATTGCGCGCGGTTAATTCGTGAGGGTTTCGCGTGAATTTGATTGCGAGATCGAGTTCGAGGTACCCGAAAGTCAATTTATGGGATGGAATTTGGACACGGAATATCTTTTTATTTGCGGGATCGAGGATCGACGTAAACCTTAAAGTTGTATACAGAATGAAGATGTTGAGATATGGAATTCGATCGTTGTATGAAAAATGTAAATTTTTTTTTTATGTTAATCCGATTCGCACGTGCCAGGAATGTTAGCTACCAACTTCGAAATCCCCTCTCGGTCCGCAAATTTTATACTCTTACATGCAGCTGTGCAAAGAGTTTATCCGCTGCGATTCGGATAATAAAGCTAATTCGGCTTGTTTCATTTCTCAGAACCACTGTAAGCGCGATATTAAATAGGTATATATATCGATCTCGTGGCGCTTTGATGAGAAGTCAAATATTGGAAGCGTCTTATGTCACTCACTAATTTAGCCCCGCAAGTTCGTTGAACTTTGTTCGGAGACTTTGTGTTTTCATGCCGAGGACCCCCCTCTCGGTTCGATGTAAAATGTTAGCTTGAATTTATGGTTTATGATCCAAGTCGATTAGGCCGCGCATATAAGTCGGGGACAATTAAAAAGAAGATCGAGCTAAAATAAGCTCTTAGGATCGGCTACGATTCGTTTTAGAAAAAAAGCTCGGGAGGTTATTCGCGCGACGATACTCCATCGACTGGGTAAATAGTACTTGTTTATTCCTCTGCGAGTTCGGGACTATCGCGCAATATTTTAATTGGAATTCGCGTCGATTTGATATATTGTTTCTCTCTTTCTCGCCTCATAGACTTATCGATCTTCCACGGTTGTACACCGAGAAGAAGAAAAAACGAAGCCATAAAGTGTCAGGACGCAATCCACCGGCTTATTATACGCGAGAGAGAGATAGCGGCCTATAAGTTACTGGACAGAGGCTTTTCATAACAAACAATATTAATTTCGAGCGGTATACACTCGTATGTTCCTACATGGCTATATAAAAAAGCAAAATTATAATGAGAGACTTTCAGATATTGCGACGTACATCTTAGCTTACTAACAGTTTCTCTTTCAAAACGAGAGGGAAAAAAAAGAGAATCCAGCACTCAGCCAATATATCTATAGATTGCTTTATACGGTTATCGCGTCAACCGCGGAAATCGTCGGAAAAGGAAAGAGACACCTGGATCCAGTGTCCGCTTCCGTTCCCCCCATCCATGCCAGCCTTAACCGTGCAATTTCAATCCTAGGCCATTTATACGTTCTATTTCTTTAAACGCATTATATTTAAACTCTTTCGCATAAAAATCACACTGGCTGCACTACAGCGATTTCGCGAGGGTCGGTAGGTTCATTTTAAAATTCTAAAAGAGTACGTGTACATATGCATAGCCCGCATTTTCTGCGCACACTATCGCACATCGCGATTTTCCTCCCGTATGCAATGTCTTATACATTATGCACCTAGATGAAACAGTTATCGAGACTCGTTACTTTTTTTCTCTCTCTTTCTCTGTCTTTCTTTTTTTTTTTTTTAATCTAGGTAATTTACTGCGCCTGGACGCAGGCGATTTGTCATCTGTCGTCGACTAGTCGATTTTGTAATTTGTGCATGGCGTTGTCGCGGTCGAACGTACATAACGGGTTTTACTCATTACTGTTGTCTCGGAAAAAAAATACATACATATATACAGCTTCGAAAATGACCTTTTATCGCAGCATTTGCGTATACAGGGGTTCCGTTACCGTCTTTTCACATCCATAAGCGAGCGCGCAATTATTCACAGCTGGCATTGATTAGGTTATTTAATTGCTTGTACAAACATGCGCATAATATTAGAACAAGCATATAGAAAGTCGAATGCGTGTTATACGAAGCGTTGGTCCAGCATATATATGTGTATATATAAAAGACGAGTGAATTCTTGTGTATAACGATCTTGTAAGATCTCAGCTCGCAAATCATATGGTATAGCTCTCAACTACACTTAACAGGGCGCCGCTTACGTGTACCTATGTGTAGACACGCATATACCGAGCCGCTAAGACACCTGGCGCCACCGCATTAAAATATGATAATTTGCCGATAATAACCCGCGGCTTTCGTGAATAATGGACGATCGGTTGCGCGCGCGCGTCGCCTCGTAGTCTCGAGCGTGTGTCATTGTCGGTAAGAGAATCCTTCTGCAGCCGCGCGAAAATCCACCATACATTATGTATAAGCCTCTTAGCTATTATCTCTCGTATATATATATCGTTTCCTTTCGACTCTCGCGGTCTGACTTTTCTGCATCTTCAAATCCCACGCCCCCGCACGAGAATCCATGTCACGCGTCTGCTTTGACGAAATTTTTGTCTCTCTCTCGGATACTCCGACTGTCCCGCTGTCAATCTCTTCCGATCACGTGTGCTTCACAATCTCGTGTTGTTTGGTGCAGACAAGAAGAATGTGGGCGTCGAGACCCTCGTCTTATTTTCCCTACTTCGCGCCCCATTGTACTCTGATATTTTTGGAAGTGGCTTGTACACAAAAATAGAATATTGTCCCACACACTTGTAAAAGTATTCTTATAATGCGTATAATTTCAACTTGTATTGAAAGTAGCTCAATGATAATTTGATGTCGTGTCTTATATATTTTTAATAAACTATACCTACAAAATGTACCTATAAAGTATTGTACGATCTTTGAAAATCGACCGAACGATAAAAATGAAACACTGAAACCGATCGTTTTCGTACCAACCTATATACAGATAAATCGCTGCCTTTCAACGAGCATCAGATTTATGAGCGCGCGCTTCGACTTCATTCAAAGAGTTTCGCGCCTCGTCTTCGACTGTATACAAGAGTGAAAAAACAGTCGGTATCGGGAATGAAATTTCCACCCACTGCGCGAGTCTCGCGGGCTCGTAAAACAGCGGAAAGAAGCAAGAGAGAGAGAGAGAGAGGCCCAAGCGCGCGGAAGACAAGAACGGAATCGGCCGATTTTTACCGCGGCCCCTTATTGTTTTTCCATCGGCTGTTCGTCCTGTATGTATAAAACCCAGCTTCTTACTTTCTACTTCCGCCAAGGGATAATACAAACTCGTCGATGAAAATTTATGCGATCGAATCGGTAATCCTTTTTTTTTTACAAAAACCAGTTTTTCAACTTTTGCAATTTCCCGTTTTTCCTTTTATTCTTTGCGTTATACGATCATCCTCAATTTTGAAATTGATTATCTCCACTTGAAAATTTTATCTATAACTGCATTTTCCCGTTGTTTTTAAAAGTTAAAAACTAAGATTTATTTCGTTGAACGAAAGGAATTATAACTTGTCCGTTAAGAAGATTATTATTCGAACAAAATGAAGTTTAAAAATTAATGCGAATCATGTTGGAAGAGATGTTTACAGTTGGGTGTAGGCCGACTGGATAATGATATTCACTCAAACAAAATGATGATTATGGAATCAAGCTCGAGAGAGAGCTGGAATTCGTTGCTTTTAAGTCCAAAAATTCGTTCAAAACAAGGTGAAACGCACAGTAGAGATTGCATCATCACGACGACAAGTCAATGACCTCGTGAAGATAATTTTCATTCAGAAGAGCATTTTATATATATGTTGGTGTGCGTGAACGAGGAAATTTTTATCTTCACTTTTATATTAGTCGTTTCTCCTTTCATTTGAGATACATTTTTTACTTGGAAAAAAAAACTGAACGTAACTCTGTAAATATTATCGGTACTGGCCAAGTGCAGAACGCAGTTCCAGATTTGGCGAACAAGTGGTAACGGCGTTGCGCTGGCCAGACCGACAAATCGCACAATTCACTTCACTTTTATTCTTCTATAACACGTATTTAGTTTTTGATTTCTCGTATTATAAACTTATTTCATTCACGCTATAATTTCATCTCTACAACTAATCCAAAGAAAACGACACGATACAATTCACAAGAGCATACAATGGCGCCAATCTCTAATAAACCAACAGTCGGCAAAGCAGATCACTCGTCGGGAATCGAAAAAAATCAGTCTGCACGAGTCGTTTAAAAGCCTCTTACAGAGGGAATCGCGCAACGAGAGAGAGAGCGAGAGACAAGTATGTAGGCCGCCGCACGAGAGAGAGTCTCGCTCTTCTCCCGCCGGTTCGGTACACATACACACACACACATGCACAAATGCATCTCCGGCGCCGAGTGTGTATCGCCGGTAGTGCGATGCGAGTCTCGGTGGAGAAGGAGGGAAAGGGGGAAAGGGGAAGGAGGGACGAGACGACGGCTCGCGGCCGCATTCCGATGGACCCTGCGCTCCGCACTGCAGCTGCAGCCGCCCGCGCGCTGCACTCCGTGCACGCGTATGTTGCTGCATATACGTGCCTTGTTGTACATGGCACTCACTTTTCTCGCCCGGCTTGTCGCTGCTCTACAATACTCTTTCGATCGTCTGTCTAGGATTGATGGTTTTTTTTCGCCTTTTAGCCTTTCCGCTCGAGTGCAGCATTGTTTCTTCGATGTGGATCGGTCCGTTGGCTTATAGCCTATGTAGGAATTTGAATGCTTCCAGAAGCGGCTTAAAGGTTTCCGAAGATAAAATATTTGAAAACAGTTCGCAAATGAAAGTTGACCAACAAGATCGATTTAAAAAAACTCGTTTGAAAGTCTGTACTCGGAAGCTATATTGGGACACGTAAGGGCTTGGAAAGGGGGGCCCGAGCAAAGGGCTTAGATCGAGGGAACGAAAATGGCGAGAGATATGATGATTCTTCCTCGTTCAATAAAATACACAAGCTGGAAGAATCAAGCCAAAAGAGAGAGAGTGAGAGAGAAGGAGCGAGACGGAGTGATTCGATGCGAGGGCAGAGCGCGCGCGAGAGAGAGAGAGAGAGAGAGAGAGCGAAGAAATACCGAAGCGCGCCGCAATCTCTCTGTATTCTCTCGGACGAGAAGAGTCCCTTCTCTCTCTCTCAACTGGTACCTGCATTCCATTCCCACTGGTTCCGTAGGTCCTTGTATAGGTAGCCATCCTCCCTCTCTCCTCTCTCTCTCTCTCTCTCTCTCGCTCTCTCTTTCTCTCTCTCACTCGCATTTACTTAATCGTCAAACGACCGCAAGTCCGCCAAAGGACTCGCCGAGATCCTTTTCTTCTCTCTCTCTCTCTCTCTCTCTCTCTCTCTCTCTCTCTTTCGTCTTTTATCCAATTCTCTCGCTCTCCGGCAGCTCTTCTTTTTTCCTTTCGCTCCCGCGCTCGCGCAGTCTGAGTGAGAGAGAGAGAGAGAGCTTTTTCTCGGAAAACGAAGAAACGCGATTCCATTATTTAAGCGCTCGTCGTCGTCTCTCTCTCTCTCTCTCTCTCCCTCTATCCCACCTCATTCTCGCCACTTATTATACATTCAGAACTCCGATCGCGATTCTTATTAATTACGCGCGAGGGCCTGTGTGTATAAAAAGGATATAATAAGTATACCAAAAGAGGTGTGCGCGCGTGTGGAAGAAGATGTCCTCCTTTTTTGGGTCTATATCTTGCGTGTGTCCAAGCCCTTTTTTTTTCTCTCTCTCTCTCTCGACAAAGGAACTCGTCTTTCATGCGCTCGTTCCTGCATTATAGCTTTGCGGGTTTAGAGAATTGCAAACCCGCGTTGACGATCGTCGCTATTTAACCGAGTAATCGTTTAATTTTAAACAGTATATATATCGAATTGTGTGGAATTGTATATACGATGCAGAGGAGCGAGTCGAAATCATATAAACGTCGCGAGAGACATCGCTCTCGACGCGGCAAACGTAAACGACTTTGGTAATCCCAGCGACTGCTCTACGGCGACCTAGGCATCCCGCTGTGATTCCCACGAGGAAAGGGAACGAAAAAAAAGAGGGGAAAAAAAAGGATCGGCTTCCTCTATTCGGAAAACGGTGCAAATCAGTCGCAGAGAGCCGTTTTTCTCAGGAGTGTCGATGTCATCGTCGTCGCCGCCGTTGCCGCCACCGTCTTGCGCCGGGAATAGCTCGTAAAGCGCGTTTATACACAGATATATCTATATAGACGCGTGGCCGGACTATTCCCGGAGAGCGTCGCGCGCGAAACGATCCCTTTTAATTAGAATAATCAGTCGACAACTCTCGCGGCACATTGTCTCTCTCTCACTCTGTCTTTCCTACATACTTGCATAAAATCGCTAATTGCGAGATTCCGACTATTGAGTTGAGCGCGAGCTATTTTTGGTCCGTACGCGCGCGCGCGAGAGAGACGAAGCTAATTGTCGCCTGGTGCACGCCGCGTGTCTTTTCTTTTAGACCGCATGCTGTTGTCGAGGGGGGACCGGTTTAAAGTCCACGAGTGTCTATGTCTCTGTGCGTCTTGCGCGCGGCTTCTTCGCTGTGCCTTTTTTTAATTTCATAGGGAAAAATTTCACCGAATGGAATCTTGAATTAAGTGTGTTGGAAATGGTCATTGTTGTTTATATTAGATAAACTCTAAAGCATTTATTTATACCTAAGTTTTCTTTTTTTTTTTTTTATAAAATAGAAAAGTATGTACACATCGGGTTAGATTGGTCTTAAACCACCTGTTGCCTACTCGCTTTCATATTTAATGAAACACAATTTAATACAAGTGTACTTCTCTTCTTGCTGAATAATTAGTGTTCTCGTGTATTCAGTGGATAAAAAAGTAATGCTTCATTTTACGTTCTTGTACAAAAGAAACACTATTTAATTAAGTTTTTTTTTTTAAATCTATGTAGCAGTCGAGATTTTGTACATATAAAACTCTACCATTCATAAAGCCGCGAATCGGTTGTAAGATATACGTAATCATTAAAAAATGTATTTCCGACCAAATCTCTGGGATTAAATAGTCGGAACGGGGTGACAATGAGAAAATCGTTGACCACATGACACCATGACAGTACAGCTTAGACATGAGTATACACAATCGGCGCAAAAGGGGTGAAGGAAACAGCAGTCCCTCCAATTCGCCATGCTTCTCGCTATAAATTTTCGCGCGTTCGAGCTCCGACGCTGATTCCCCGCGTAATAACAATCCACAGAAGCCGCGAATGAATGCGCTGGTTCGTTAATCCCCCCGTGCTCTAACGTTTCTTCTCCTTCGTAACTTATGGGAAAAATATATAGCGATCTAATATATATATATATATATGTCGGACAAAGAGGTTTCCCACATAATAAATCGTTTTTAACTTTGATTTACAACGAAATTCAGTGTAAGAATGACTCTTGATTCGCGGATGGTAAGCATCGAAGTTTGCGGTAATTGCAGCAGCGCGATTGCAAAAAGGGAGAATCCTAATTTAGCCGAATAATTAAGGATCCTCGTGACTCGATGTAGTTAGGGAATTGCACAAAGAGGTAAAGGAACTCGCGTATATCTCGTGTTATATATACGAGTAGAGACTGATTTGCGAAAAATCGCTGGGAAGCGCAGAGTGCGAAAAAAGACACGAAAATTTGCGCGATGGGTTGCGTAAGTAAGAGAGATTCAGTCGAGAATCGCTGAAATGTAAAGAATTTGTTTTGCATCGTTTTTATCTTCGGTGTAAGATCGAATTTGCGGCATCGCAATAACGCGATTATGTACATATATATAAAAATAAAAGTTTGAGAGTTAGATACTCTATAAAGCAATAATTAATTTTTATAGTAATATAAGTAATTTTAATTAAAACAACGTCCTTTAATTAATGTATATCTTTTTTTTTGTTTCAGATAAGGCTGATAATGTTACTGCCAAATAAGTATGTCATCTCAATTTTTTCCGGTAAGTCAACAATAATCATATTACAAACTCTCAACTCGTGTAAAACTAGACTAACTTACACTATATTCACACGGCAAACTTGGATTTGCCACGCGATCGCAATTCAAAAAGTCAATAAGAATTTCGTCAAAGCTCGATAATCAAATAGCTGCCTCAATCGGTCTAAAAGCATCAGTTACCACTCCCAAAGATATCTTCGCTCTTTCGCTACATTCTCCAGACCTTTAATTTACGAGAGCTTCATTTCGGTCTCGGATAAAGTCTCTCCGCCGAGTGTAGCACTATACCATCGGGACAATGAAACAAGGAGGTATATACATCTATACACGCTCGAACCAAAAGTTTAAAAGGAAGCAAAGGCTATCATCGGCAATCTAGAGCTTCAAGAGCGCGCACACACACAGAGAGACACACAGACAAAAGGATGGGCGAACCCATACACACGGAGATTCTGCGGAGGGGTCTGTCACGCGTACAAATAGCTGACCTCGCTCTCTCTCTCTCTCTCTCTCTCTCTCTCTCTCTCTCTCTCTCTCTCTCTCTCTCTCTCTCTCTCTCTCTC
>UELV01179224.1:549-33318 GCA_900490015.1 Megastigmus stigmatizans | reverse complement strand
TCTCACTGATAGTAAATTATTGCTCAAAATCCTCTATATATATACATCAATGAAAGGACAATACAGAAATTTCATGCGAATGTACAGTAAACAATCGAAATTTGAAAAATCTAATATAATTCAAGCAATGACAGAGAATGACAAGTCGAGTTTTGATATAACAACGCGTTTAAACGCGCCCACGAGAATGTCTGTGTGACATGTCGAGAGAGAGAGAGAGAGAGAGAGAGAGAGAGAGAGAGAGAGAGAGAGAGAGAGAGAGAGAGAGAGAGAGAGAGAGAGATGGGAACCAAATTCCACCCTCGGCTCTTGGACGATAAGAAGAAAGAGGAAGCTCATGGTCGGATCGCCGCGTGACTCGGCTTCACATTCCCCGCACACGCTTTCCCCGTCTTCTCGCTCCTCTGTATATTCTGTGTAATAGAAGGGACAGGGACAGGGACAGGGAAAGTGTGAGAGAAGTTGTTGCTTCTGTCGTTGACAAGTTAGGTAGTCTTTGACCGAGACCTTCTTTCTCCCTTCCGGATAATCTCACACGCCCTTTTCTATACTCTTGCCACTTATATATTTTCCTGTTTTGCTCTTTGGCTCGCAAGTTAATTTCGTTTCATTTTGCCAATTGATAAATATTTTATTGAAACGGAGAGAAAATTTGTTTTATACCTTCGTAATTAATCAATCTATTCCAGATTAACATACTTGGAAACGACAAAAAAATTTATCTTATTCTGTTAAAACCTTTCATTTGCAACCTTGTTTGCTGCCGACAACTTGTGCAAGTCCACCTTTTCAACTACAAATGTTTACAGTTTGATTTTCTCGAAATCACATGACCGCGAAAAAATTGAGTAAAAAGAAGCGGCCTTAAATGTACGTATATTCAATCGATTTTGCAGAAAAATCAGCGGCAGCACCTTGAAATAGACATAAGGGCGAGCTGGAATAAACAGCTGGCAACGTCGACTCCTATATACTGCACACGCACACCGTCGTCGTCGTCGGTATTAAAAATCGTAACCCGTGGGCAATTACAGCGACGGCACGTGTCTGATTTACTGTCTGGCCCAGGGGCACCGATCCTGTAAATACTCACTCGCACTCTCACACACACACACACACACACACATGCACGCATAAGAAAATCACAAGAACAGGGTGTTTTTGCGGCGGAACGTTACACACACGCACACGAGCTGTCCGGGTTTTATTCGGTGCCACGCGCAATCCAAGCTCGCGCGCGCTCGTACACGCCCACAATTACTCGAGTCGCTCGAGCAGGAAGCCCCTTTACTTTGTGTGCCGAGGGGTTGAGCCGCGACGTACATATAAGCGCAAGCTAAGAACCGAGCATACCCTTAAGATGACGGAGAAAATGGTGCTGCTACTGTTGTTCGCGGTGGTGGCTTGGAATGAATTTGATGAATGTGTATGTATGCGCGAGAGCGGCTGAATATGAGAATAATAAAGATCAATGGAAGAGCCATAAGTCCTTGTTGAGAGGATGAGAAAGGAAATATGAGTTTTATCAATGGCATTAAGTAAAGTTAGAACTCTTATTTTGAGAGATTGGAATTCTGATACTTTGGATTCGAGGAACTATTATGAATTATGATTCTATTGAAACTGATTAAATGGCGTCAATTTCAGGAAGTATCAACAAATATATATTATATGTATACATACTCTTTTTTTTAAGACTTTAAGCGTACGCATGCTTAGAAGATGATTATATTTTTTGGTCAATCGATGGCATCGGAAATATCATCGAATTCGCATACCAAAGATCGTGGTTTAAGTCGACCTTACGAGGTACGAAAATTTTCAAGGTCAGTCTGACCTGTACAAGAGGCTCTTTCGATATAGCTGCCAATGCAGATCCTGGCTAACGGCCATGTCAAGATCGGCGTACAGCCTGAATATAGCTGAACTGACCCTGAATATATTGATTTTTACCTGCACTACACTAAATGAACTGTACATATTATTTCCAAGTTATTGAAATGGTCGGTGGCATTGTAGCAAAAAAAAAAAAAAAAAAAATCGTATCGTTGAAATTTGGGAGCAAGCAGCACATAACACGGATGCGAAAATTTGTTTCAAGACATGAACCAAAATTAATTTATTCGAAAATGTCCGATGTATAGAAAAAACATTTTATCGCGGCAACTTGTATCTATAATAACACCGATTCCGTATTGAAATATCATCCTTTTACCTATAAATTCAAAATGCCACTCGCGCAAACATTCCCTAAACCATAAATATAGAAAGTAAAATCGCTTTCGAGAATCATCAATCCCTCGGCATCGCACCCTCACCTGTCGCACCTGCTTCGACGCCTGCCGTTCGATGCCTCGACCGTTAGAGGATGATGGGTTATACGACCGACCGTCCCTTTCAAACGCGCCTTTATATTGCCAATTTATGAATTTAAATATACTTCTAAACTAAGAATAGCGAGTTTTGTGGAAAACATTTAAATCATCTTTGACGGTAGAGTATTGGAAAACTGAGAGGTAGCATAAAAGATTCACGCTGTAAGACTGAGCTTGAAATAAAGACACTCGGAATTAAAAAATATACCAATAAGCTAAGCCGTCCATTGAAGCAACAATTCTTATTAGATCGTGCCCCTATACGCCCAAGAATTAGTCGCGCTCGCGCGCATAATAGTCAATGGCGATCGACGAGTCATTACTGGTAAACAAGCTCAACGAACAATAACGTATACATATATTTGATCGATACACGCGTTTCAACCCCCTTCAGCCGATGAAAACGGTTATACACATCGAGCGGAAGTCTCGGATTCTCGAACCCCTCGAGCTTGCGCGCGTCTTGCAAAAAAAAAAAAACAAAGAGAAAAGGAGAAATTGTGGGATGACTCATGGAGCGAGGGCAGCAGCGTCAGGTATTATAATGTATACAAGGGAATCTCGCGTGTGCACGCACGTGTGTATAGGCTTTGGATTGGAATTGCCAAGCTCGTTATCGCGCCTACGATGTATGGAGAGATAAGGGATCGCCATTGTAGACTGGCATGGTTATGCGGGGGTGCGTTCTGGTGCGTTCTACGTGGCCCTATATGTGTCTGTGCACTTTTAGCGCATACAGCTTGCAGTGAACTACAGTTGAGTATGCTTGAAATCAGTCAAAAAAAAAAAAAAAACTTTATTGCGGAATATTGGTAGAAAAAAAACTAAGTTAAAGACAAATTCGTCCGCAAAGTAAATGTTTTTTTTTTTATAATTAGAATGTTATTGTACATAATTTCAAAAGATCTTTATCCATTAACAATACTTTGTACGATGATAAATCAAAATAATTAATTTATTGATATCGCTAATGCTGAAACGCTAATGAACGAGTGACGGAAGCAGTTAACGAGTCCCAAAATGACGACATTCGCTAACGAAATCACAGTAGGATAAACGCATAATCCCATCCACTCGAGAGTCGAGACAGAGATTCACAAACAATCCCGCAGTGCTTGATCCACGCAGACGGTCTATTCCCTCGGTGTCCCATTAACATTATTCATCTCCATCGTCGAACTAATTCATGCTAACGACACAGAGAAGCAAATAATGTTTACAGCCGTGTACACTGGGAGATTTCCCTCCTCCTCTAGTGCAAACACATTTACGCAATAATGCATGCTTTTCACAGGCCGTGAGAAAATATATTCCGCATACGAGATTCGAGAGTGTGCGCGATTCGCGGGGAAACATCGCCGGGGGAGCAGTTCCTCAAAAAAAAAAAAAAAAAATAAAAGAGAAAAAGGAAAAAGGGGGCGGATGTGTGTATCGAGGAGCCCGGCGACGCAACGGCACGCGACTCCATTGTCGACGGAACTTCCCAGGGAATTTCGATTCTAGCCGGCGTTAAGCCGACGGTCACGTGTCGCGCATATTTCGCGCTCGCACACTCACGTGTCTGTGTTACATGCATGCACGTAGAGAGAAAAAGAGAGAGAGAGAGAGAGAGAGAGAGAGAGAGAGAGAGAAATGCAAGGCAGTTGGCGGGTGTACAGCACTCTTTTTTTTTTAGCTTCCCGCGGCGCGCGATCACTTCTTAGCGCGAATGAAAACGCGTTTAATTTATGACTGGAGATGCACTCGGGAGTGATATATCGCCGAGTGTAATAGTATAAAGTGTTAGGCCGGAGATGGTAATGGATAGATTTTAAACTAAAGTGGCTTTTTCTTTCTATTGTGTTGCGATGGATTTACTTTTATTTTCGGTTTCCAGATTTGACTTGCTGTTATTTATCGCTCGGAATAGGGTAAAATTTAATGTACTCTTTACTTTACACGTTATTCTGTATCTTTTATCTACATGTATTGTGCACTTTTTCCTAGTTACTTATGAAAGTGAATTAACATTTTAACATTTGGAAATTACGCTTAAATAAATCGACGATTTCATTTTATATACCATAAAACATTGATGTAATATAGTAAATTGGAACACCACTCTTATATGATCACTCAAAAATATTTTTTTGAAAAATCATGGTATTTGTATGTGTACAACTGACAACTTCCAATTTAATATTACCCTAAATATTGAAAAGCCAAATTGGCCCCAGTCGCAAAAAGCATATTCATATACCATATAACTTTTTACAAAAATATAACTACTCTCTATTTGGTTAAAAGTTGAGAAAAAATAAGTCTGTAGCGTCAATCAAGGAAATCGCGGGCTAGTTTCCAATCATCCACATACACATACGTAATGCTCGCATGGTCCCGTACCCCTTCAAAGATAAACGAGTAATTTCGCGCAGAGGAATCAAATAAAGAAGTCGTCCCGAATCCGCGACTGTTGCTTATACACATGCAGAGGCGAGGCATACATAAAGCCACTTCGAACGCTTAAAATACAAGCCCGAAATGTAAAAGGCCATCCACACTCACCCCCAGTACACATATTTACCGGCAGTCCGAGTTTTCAAGTGAGCCGAGGCTAGAAAAGCGCGCGTGCAGGCATCACCGAAAGAGAGAGAGAGAGAGAGAGAGAGAGAGAGAGAGAGAGAAAGACACAAACGCGATGCCATCTCCCCAACACACACACACACATACACACACACACACACATACGTAAAACGCGCTTCGGAAAACTGGTAATCAAATCAGCCTTGGTCCCCTTTTTAATTAACCTTTGCGCTCGAGCGTCGCCGCCGAAACCAGTTGGGCTATATATACTCGCACACATACGCGCGACGCAGTCAATCTGATCAAACACCCCGAGAAGCCCTAATAGGTGGACGTTGGTTCCTCTTTTCTCTCTTTCTTTCTCTTTCTCTCTCTCTCTCTCTCTCTCACTCTGTGTTTGCTCGCTTTGGAGAGGAGAGAAAAAGGAGTCTGCGAGCGCACGCCTGTGTTGTCTCTCTCGTTGGGGGCGAAAAAAAGGGGGAGCGTGCCGGGATTTCGGTTGATGCCGCCGCCGCCGCCGCCGCCGCCGCCGCTGCTTCTGCTGACGATGATGCGCTAGCGTAACGCGATACTTTAGCCCCGTTGCTATGTGTGTACTCGCGTTTTTGTGCACGACGCGCGTCTTTGTCCATCTTTGCTGCCGTTACTGCTGCTGCTGCTGATGCTGATGCTGATGCACGAGGGGGAGATAGACGTGCGTACGGTTTTTGTACGGGATGATTCGACGGGTGGTGTATCGGTTTCTACTTTAATTTTATACAGATTCTATGTATATGCAACGTATATATTTCATGGGGGATGAGATGCGAGAATTGTCGTGAAAAATTGGGAAAACATTGACCTGATTGTTACGCTCCCAGGAGATTTAAGGACTATCAATAAAAGTCTGAGGTTTGAGATATATATATATGTATACTCTCTAAATTATCTATAAACCATTCTTTGAAATTAAATATTCACAATTGAAAGTTTCATAATTCCTCTACGCTGAAAAAGTGAATATTCACATTAGAAAAATGAGAAAAATAATCACTCTTACAATATGCGGAAATGCGTTTTATAGTAACTGAAAATTTCACATTAATAATTGGTGAAAATTCAAATTCAGACTATGGAAAATTTTTAAAATTTTTAAAATTATTAAAATTTAAATTAGTGAAGTTTTAAATATATGATTGTGGAATAATGTAAAAATAAGTGAATAATTTTTATCGATATGTGAATTTGATAAATAAATAATAATAAATAAATCATGACAAATAGATTATGTATAGTAATTATTTTTATATTTCTAGTCCCAAACTTTAGTAATGATCATCGTTAGAAATTAATTACTATTATCGATTATTAAATGTTTCGACAATAACTTTTTCATATGGTCGCTCAGCATGCATGAATTTAATTTTATACCTGATGTTAGTTAAACATTAGACTATTGTATAGAAAATGTTTCTTGGCAGAAATTTAATACCTTCTTTTACATCAAATTGAATTAATAATCAAGTTATGCATTCTCCTGAAATTTTTAATCAAGCAGTATTTGTCGTACACCCTAAGCAACATTATGCTTTATCTTTGTCATCCTGCCGACCCTGTACCATATGCATAAGCTTCAGAGAACCTCCCCAAACTCTCTCTCTCTCTCTCTCTCTCTCTTTCTCTCTCTCTCTCTCGCACACACTCTTCAACCATATTAATTACATTGTAAATCTTAGCCCCAACGATTTAATTAAGACGTAAGATTCGACTCGATTCGACATTATACAACTACACATATTACATATACACTCATATAATATATACGCACATCACTTTTTGTTGAAATTTGATGCCGGCGTTTATACACGCGTTATGGCCCCGCACCGCAAACGAGAGCACGCGCCTAGCCACTGTCATTATTGCCATCAACGGCTAGTGCATCTCTCTCTCTCTCTCTCCGTATGCCTCGCTTTGATGTTTCCTCTCGCTCTCTTTATCTACCACTGTTGACCTTATCCCAAGAGGCTTCCATTCACCGAACCGTATTATATGGTTTTCCCTATCATCGTCACGTGACGATATTACGTTTCACTCGTTAGGACTCCTTAATATTTGCCAAAGAAATCTCTCTTTCTCTCTTTGGTTTTTTTTTTTAGTGCTGTTCCATTGTTCGGATCGCGCCGCTTTGTAACCGACGGAAATTTATGCAGATGATATGGTAAATGTCTGGTTTATTTTCCTTTTCGTTATGCTATTTTGTCCGTTCGAAATTTAATTGGAGATTGTGAATAAATTTTTGATCGATGGAGAGCTGTCGCAGATTATGATTCATTACTCGTTGCAAATGCAGTAAAATGGCATTATTCATGTACAATGGAATCGAATGGTATCAGTTTGAAAATTGAATTTTGAAATGTCTCTTCCCTACTAATCTTTCCTCGCACACTATCGCTAACACTTTCCATCGTTCATTTCCTCCATATTCATCCCATAAATTCCATTCCCCATAAAACAGCATCCTCAACGCCGCTGATAAAGAAAAGAGCTTGGCACTCGAGAAACCACTCGCTCTTACTTTCATTAACGTGGCCCAGCCAGTCGAACACAATCCGAGTTGAAAGAATGAAATCACGCGTATCCGCAAAGAGCCCCTCGTTCGCAATTTGAAAAAGGCCGCTGCACCGCTGCCGCCGCGGCCGCCCTTCCATGCCTATAGAAATCCATATGAAACCAACCCCTCGACCTCACCGAAGATGCGCTCAACACATGACACTGTATATATAGATAATAAGAAAAAAGTGTACACTATATAGACACAAGGTCCAGGGTCAGAAGATAACAACGGTACTCTACTCGCGGATTCATTTTGATCAGCCAAGCGTTCTCGCGCGCGGCGAATCTATCGCAGGAATCGGAGATCCTCTCCCCATTGTGCGTTATGTACTCGGTTGCGGCCACGTGCGCCACTGACGGCCACGCGACCAATCGCCACGAATTTTCCGCCTCCGCGGACAGTCACACTGGCCTCCTTGTCTATATAGGTATACACATGTATGTGGACGAGTGCGAAAGCCCGCGCCATTGCGAATCGCATCTTATATACATCCGCTTATCGAGCTTTTTGTTCGGTCCGTCGTATGCGTGCGCTTATACGTGCTCTTATCCTGCGGCGCATGTGCACGGGATATTGTACTCGATGAGACGTAGGACTTTCCCATGATAGCTCTCGAGGCAGCTCTTGTACAGTGACAAAATGTATCTAGGGCTTTCTTGCTCGCAGGACTTGGATTGTTGAGGTGCAGTCAGCGAGCGGGAAGTCCTTTTAGAATTGACGAGTGAGTCCTTTGATGGGAGTTGTGCGAAAGCGTTTGAGTGAGATCGATGCGATGTTTACGTGGCTTATTGGTCTCTTAATGTTTTAAGTGCGGACCGTGTATGCGGCTTCAGAGGACTAAATTTCTCGATGCGCGTTTCCTCGGATAGCGATCCATTCGTTGCTGTAAGCTCTACTAATGATCTTGTAAATTAGTAACAAACATATAATTGTAGTATCCTAGAACTCATAACACTGTCTGTACATAGCCACTCTACGAGTGTATGTACAGTAAATGAATTAAATAGTATAGGCGTTATAACATTTGTATTATAATTGCACTCTTGCCTTATCTCGATTTATTATGCTACGAAACAATTATTTCATACGGTTTGGTGCAACCTATTTTCAATCTTATCAGATCAATAATGCCAATATAATACCAAGTTTTATTACAAGAGACGCATTTCTATAATAGTTTTCTAATGCGTTTCCGTGTCTGTCCCGATTTTTGTACCTCTAGTATATTTTCTCGTATAATGGATCCAATTTTTTTTAAATATTGTAACAGTGAACCAGAATTTTTTTATATGTAATGTAATTAAGAAAAAAGATGACAGAATTTGGTACGTGTCGTCTGCTTGGGAGGCATAGAAATACGTACTCTTATCCTGATAGCCATAGGGTGTCGCCAGTGGACCATCAACATAAAATTAAAAGTAGAATCGTTAATTTTTATCTTGTAAATATTTTAACGAAAGAAAATAAGATTAAATTATGATCAGAGTCATTATACGGCCGATTATTCAATCTTCGATATCTGAGTGAAGTATAAATTGGTGCTTTATGACTATATGTTAGGGGTATATGGGAGATGCTTTTTCCCAGATGCGGACAATGCATGGCACACTTCTCTATAGCGAGATATTTTAATTGGCCAGAATAAATATTTTGATCCGGGAAGTAGAAAATTGAACAAAACCATTGACGCATTGTTAATAATTCTGGCAAGCAATAGGGTAAACGGCCAATAAAAAATGCTTCGTGGGGGTGTAGGAGCTCGTGACATCTCCGTACAGCGAGCGATCATCAATTCGCGCTTCGGATCCCACGGATTGCAAATAGCCAGATTGCCGGGCGCACAACGAAGCTAAACAGCCATTATATATACCCCCGGGAAAGCGCGTGTGCGACTCGCAAGAGCAAGGGTT
The DNA here is from genome assembly GCA_900490015.1 of Megastigmus stigmatizans. Lineage (NCBI taxonomy): Eukaryota > Metazoa > Arthropoda > Insecta > Hymenoptera > Megastigmidae > Megastigmus > Megastigmus stigmatizans. The sequence continues at coordinate 23,878 of UELV01179224.1, read as the reverse complement.
GCTCGGCACATTAACGCGTTCGATGAGTTACGTTGGGGACGCGGGCCAAATCATTTGGTCGATCGACATGATAATGTAATACACTAATAGGGTTTTGTTTATGGCGATTTATGGATGGCTGGCACGCGCCTGGGCGCGTTTATGCGCATCGTGCCGGATGTTGACTAGGCGTTGTTTTTTTGTACGGTAAAGGGCTTCGACTAAGAAAAATAATTACAGCCTACCGAGCCGCTATAAAAGTCGCTTTCAACCAATAACATAAAGAAAGCCGATACATCGGGATCAGCCACCTACCGTTATCCAAACATCACGCATCCGTGAACAGAGAGAGAGAGAGAGAGAGAGAGAGAGAGAGGCGCAGGCGCAACGCACCAGCAGCATTTTCAATTACGAGAATCCCTTTTGTTTTGAAGACTGGTCGGCGTGCAGTATATATGTGTATATATATAGGGCCACGGGTGCGTCTACGGTACGAGGAGTCGGCATCGGCGGTGCTTCTCTATCATCGTGTACGCAGTGTGCCATGCAACTCGTGCGTCCCGCGTTCCTGTGGGAGAGCCGTCCCACCCTAATTCCTATGGGAAATATATCGAGAGAAAAGAGAATCGCGTCCTAGGCCTCTTTCTCTTCACGGGGCTTCGACGCCCCGTGCAAATTGGTTTACATGCCGCACGCGTGCGTCGATGATGATGATGATGATGATGATGGCTATGATCGCTCGACGCTTCCCAGTCCAACGTTTGCCGAGGATTCGCCAAGATTAATAATGTGTGAATGTGCATGTTGGGCCTCTGAAGATTGCGATTATTCGATTGTCGCAGCTGTCTGATTAATATATATGGCTATAGAAGGTCGCGTGTGATTAAGGAGTTGACGCGTTCGCTTTTCAATTTTGAATTTGTGTAGCCGCGATGCCCGTTTCACGACTCGATAAGCAAGCTCTCGCTTGCCTTTTTGTCACTCTAAATTTAAAGTAGTGAAACGTCACTGACAATCTGTGTATATGCACTATTCGACAAAGTTATAAATATATCACTGATCAGAAGTGTATATACACTATTCGAAGTAGTGAAAAATTTCACTACTGTGTACAGTTAATATTACTGTAAAACCAGTGAATTTTTTCACTGTTTTAGCAGTGAATTGCACTACTTAATTAGTGAAAATAGTTATATCGCAAAAAAACAAAAAAATACTTTTGTTATTTATAATTCACCGCATTATAGAAACATTGAATATTAGATACAATCGCATATTTTCTATTATGATCGTTCGCTTTTAATTTAGAGAGAAGCTGTCTTCGCGTGATTATTAAATGACACGTTATCCATTTCAATACCCTATGCCTATGTATAAATTAATGTGAAAAACTAATTTCTTATATATTTTTTATCATCTACAGTTATTTACGAAATATTCGTTTTTATACGTATTTTTGTAGGTCTGAAATTTATGTGCTTTAATAAAAAATAGTAATATAACGTAATATACAAAAATAGATTCTATCTCAATAATAGTTTGCTAAAATATTACACATTTTAACTAAACCTCTCCAAAAGTATTTATCGACGAATAGTAGTTAACAGATTTAATATTCATTCAACATATGGTTATATAGATAATTTCACATCGTCATAATTAATCCAACTAATAGTGCAACGATATCGACACTTACATCGAATCATCCATCACCGCAGGACTGTAGCGCGTCGAAATCTCCTGGGTGCAAACGAATGTCCCGCAAATCGCTCGCTTACCCAAGCTTACTCCTAATTTTCCCTGCGAGACTCGAATCTCGTTACAGAAAAACTCGGAAAAACGATCCTCCCACGATGGCAAGCTGCATTATCCCCCGATATCGATAAGACCTATAGCTTCTGCGAGCAACCGATTCGACCCAATTCATCCTCTGGGCGTAAAAAGTTATCAGAATATACAATCGTTGTGAAATTTAAAGCCTTTCCGCGTGTCCGAATGTCGCGGAAAAATCCCTGCACGACGATGCAAAATCGGGATTTTTCCATGGCATACCACATACATACAAAGGCTCATTTACAGTAGCGGTGCAGTACGCTTGTACAAAGCTGCGTGGCGGGGCTTCATTATCACGAGAAATACGAGGGACATTAGGATAAGCGTCTAGCGGGGCTCTCGAGCCATAGCCGCGCGAACGGGCCGCTGTTGGCGGATCTACCGTCGCCAGTTCCAGATAGCACATACGCGAGAGAAAGTGAGAGAGAGAGAGAGAGCGAAGGTATCAATTACCCCGTAGGCAATTTATCCGTTTAATCGGTATGTCCTACATAACACTTATATGTACGTCCACCTGCGCGTGTGTGTGTGGGAGAGGATTGGCTGCAGACGCTGCTTCACGCGTGCACCCGGACGCAGCCATGCCGTTCGGTAATAATAACGAATTATTACGGTGTAATTGTTTGGAATTATGCCACGTCGCGCACGAGAGAGAGAGAGAGAGAGAGAGAGAGAGAGAGTGCAGAGTTTGACGCGATCCGCGCCGTTGTGACTGTTCACGTGAGACCTATGGGTGGACTATATTATTCGCGCGTTACACTTGCCGAGGGACGATAAGGGCAGCTAGCTATATGCCTCGATATGCCTCGATAATGGACTATGTGCACTTTTCCACACCACCTACTACTCGCGAGTCAACTTTGATTCCAGTTCTTAAGTCGACATTACTATGATATAAGGTAGTGAGAAGTATTTTCATTCCGGCCTTTTTGGCAGTATTTACATTGATTTAATATTGAGTGATGCCTTTGCAAAATATACACAGAGTACGTTGAATAAATTTAGGAAAAAAAAGATCATCTGAATCTTACGGATACTCGAGCTTTTATAGCTGGGTATTAGCGGCAATTCACGTTATTTACATACGAGAACTAAATGTAATTTATTCACTGACAAAAAAGTCTCTTATACACAGCTGACGAAAAATTTTCCCCGCTAAATTGAATAGCGGCAACTCTTTTCATGCGCATGCATATAGCAGAAACCCAAAGAGAAATAAAAAAAAAAACAATCAATGCGATTACAAGCAAAGCTATCCTCTTTCAGTCCTTCTCAATTAACGGAGCTCAAGGATTTCGCTCGGCCCAGGGCCAACTGTTTTCCCATGAGGCGAAAGAAAAAGACGTGGGCTAAAAGAGCACCCCGAAACTCCCGCTATAATATATCCCTGCGCACGAGTATACTACACCACACGGGCACACATATGCAACTATATAACGACACTCCTCGTTAGTGTACCCATATAGGCAGGACAATCGAGCGTAAGAGAATTTTTTTTTTCACGTATCGCCCAACGCTTACAGGGGGCGGCCGGGCGCGAGTTCCTCCGTATTTAAGCATCCTTCTGACGAACGACAATGCGAAGGAGGCGCATCGTAAAAAAACAACGAGCTGCCAGTATAAGAGAGAGAGAGAGAGAGAGAATGAAAACTCGCATAATGCATTCTCCCACCCCATCATGTATAGGATACGCAAGTATGTATTGAAGTGCCATTAGGGGGATAGTAGCTCGGAGGGTTGGATGTGCGTCGCAACGCGCTTTGGCTGAACTACTGCTGGAGGACTGGTGCGCAGTCGAGGCGCGCGCGAGCGGTGAGAACCCGAGAAGCGCGCATCATTGCACGTGTCGTCGTCGTCGTCGTTGTGCGATGATGGGTGGATGGGATATATACGTGTATGGGTGCGCGTGGGAGAGCTGGTGATGCGGCATCGGCTCGATTTATGGGAATGCAAAGAGCTGCGCGGCGATTCTTTGTTCCTGTGGTCGAGCCTTGTTTTTTTTTGGCTTCGGCGAAGCCGATCCATCGCATTGGTGCCGAGTGAGGGGTGGATTTTTTGGGGGTGGTTATATGGCCGATGACGAGATCATGAGTCGTACATTGCGTATAAAAATTCTTTATAACCGAAAGAGAGACAAATAAAAGACAAGTGAAACCGTACGTTAGTAAAGTACCAAATCCTTTACTTCTAGAAAATAAATTATTATATTTAATTTTTCCGATTTAGACTATAGGTGTAGATAGTTTGGTTATATTTACTTAACAATTATTCGCTACGTCGTGGAAGTATGTCGACTACTCTATTAACTTTTAGAGACGACATAATTCCAAAAATCGCCATAATACCATAACGAATCTTGGAATTTCTCAATGAATAACAAATTGCACGATTAATAATGCAAATCGAATAAATGACACATTGCAGCTGACACGAATCGTGTGTTTCGCTCGCGCGCACCTCATTCACGGCCCAAAGCCACAACAATTTCGGACTAGCGGAGAAAATCGCGAGGGAATTATAGATAAAGTACTCCCTGTAATGCATATCGATTGGCGGTCGCGACGATTCCCGGGAAAAGCACGAGTATAAGTAATCGTATGTATATATATACGTATATGCGTGTGTTGCAGGGGGGAAGAGAGTAGAAAGTGACCCAGTATGCGGGGAAGGGTGGATGGAAAAAAGCTGCCTCCGTGCCGCGACGATTGCATAGATGGAATACCACAGGGTCGAGCCAGCTCTCTCTCTCTCTCTCTTTCTCTCTGTGCGCACAAAAATGAGCGAGAAAATCCCGCGCGTGCTTTCCTAGCCCGGAAATTCTTGGCTTTGCCGCGCGACTATAGTCGTAAACTATAACGCACGTAAGCCGAGGCTCGCTAGTATTATGCCTTTACTATCCGCCGGCACCGCGTATAGGATAATCAAAGACGTTTGATCTATTATTAATGGTTGGGCCGAGTCAAAGTTATATAAGTGCGCCTCGAGTTTTTTTTTAAATCTCTGCAGCCTCGTATACTTGCGTGGACTATAAATAACAAAAACTCGTGTAATACCATCGCTATATAGGCCCTTTGCTTTATGCTGCTGCTGTAATGAAATTTCGTCAAAAGTACTTACTACGAGTATGATTTGAAAATATTTTACCAAAAATTATATCGAAATGTAAAAAGAATCCCCATGTCATCGCACAAATCCAAGCAGTTGTATTTCACTAGCCCGTACACACGCGTATATAGACAAATTTTGTATACGATATATGCATTATACGTATTATCTCTATCGGTCGTTGCGCGTCGATTATGTACATAGGAATGGCTTGCTGGAAAGCTCCATTAGCATAGGGGCTGCCTGTGTACTTAGGTCTTTATTTTTTTTCACTTTCTCTCTCTCTCTCTCTCTCTCTCTTTCTCTCTCTCTCTCTCTCTCTCCTCCGTATAGACTCTGCGGGGTAATGGAAAAAAGAGGCGCGACGAGTTCTTAAGCTGCGGTGAAACGAACGGGGAAGCGTAGACGATTGTAATCCGATGAAAGCGAGCAACTGTATGTCTCTCGTCCTTTTTTTCACCGACTGATCGGTGCTCTTTACTTCTTTCTCTTTTACAAATCAAATCGATTTCGGCTCGTTAGCATTCTAGTGGCCCAATTACCGAAGCTTACTTCTGTTACCTATAAGCCGAATGAATGCTGATCGTTTGCATTGAAAATGGTTTTGCATCCGAATTCTGTTTGTTTAGTCTAGCAATTATGTAAATGATTTTTTAACACGCATATTGCTTTTCGACAGGTATAGGAAAAATTTTGTAAGACTTACCGCTTAAGCTTGCAGGGAGATTAAGAATAATGAATTCCGGCCACAAAATAAAAGTGTTATACTTGTAAAACAAAGTAAGAAAGAAAATGTTTGTACATAATTTTTCATTTTATCATACGAGCAGCGATAAATTATGCTTTCTCATTAGCTCACAGTTTAATAGAAATTTACAGTGAGATAATATCGAAAAACCTCTAACGTGTTGATAAATGTCTATGTTAATGAATTCCGCTGAAAAAAATTATTATTCCGCATGCGTCTCAATTTAGTCGCACACAATTAAAAACCTATAGTAATGTTTCGTGAAACTGCGAGAGAAAGCTATGCATAAATAAAGCTCTTGATACTTTTACCGGGAAGAAACGACTCGAGCTTTCTCAAGTAAGCATCGAAAGTATAATGAACAATTACATATGAAAATATCACTCATTATTACGTGTCTCAATTACACATTGTATGCATACATTTTGGCACGTGTGTGTACATGTGTGTATGTGGCGTCAGTGCAGGCAAAAGTACGAGATCTCGGCGCAACATCTCGAGCACGAAAATGGAAAGCTCACACGCGCTGCGGCGGCGGCGGCGGCGGCGGCGGCGCTCGTTCGGTATTTACGTTGTTTAATTGCCGACTCGCGCCGCGTCTATATATGCGAGCACATGCACAAAATTTTCCCTCGCACTTACAACACGATATCAAAGTGAACTCCCCCTCTGGCAATCTTGCGGATATTTGCACGTGTTCGCGTAGAAATAAATGCGAGGCGATATTGCGAAGGTGAATTTTTCCAAGCGTATATTATATGCCAAGCTTTCCCCGCTGCACTAAAAAACAAAACGCGCTTCGATCCTTCAGAAGGTCGACACGAACTCCTATGCGTGTCACACATCGCGGAGGCGGCAGCTCACTTTTCTTGAATTTTCTTTTCTTCGCGCTCCTTTTTTTTTCCCTCCCTTAATTGTAGATTTGATGATTTTTTAATAACGACCCATGCCAAGAAGCAGTTAGACTATGTTTGCGTAATTGAAGATTGTGAGTTTAAATGAAAGAGCGATGTGTTCTTTTTATAGCTTCGAGTAAATTAATATATAATGATTTTATTCATGATACCGTATTGATTTCATAATACAGTGTCGCTGAGCTTTTTATCCGTTCGGTAATAATTTACATAAAGATTTTGCGCGCGATAGCCTATCTACTTTGTGTGTGCAAAAATATTAATATTCTCGTTGCCGCTGTTATTATAAGTATGTTATGATTGATACGAAAATTTCTGAATTTCATTACTGCGGAATGTTTATGCATTTTTGCATAGCAGATTTTATCTGTAATTTTGTAATCGGCATCCATTGATAATAATTCTTAAGAAAATATTTTATTAATTATTACAAATCCTATTATTTTTAAACATATAGTTGCAGATATTATACCTATTAACTTTTATTTTTACCAAGGACATACAAGAATTAAAATAACAATACTGTTATATATTACATGGATAACGTAGATATTATGATAGAATAAGAATTAAAAATTATATTTACATATATATGCACGTATATATGTTGTTTAACTGAAGCTTATTAAACAAGTTTTTTTTCTTCACATTTTTATGAATATCCATTAGTAGATAGATAAATGAAATATTTTCTCCAATATCATAAAAATTAATACAAAAGAAAATTAGAGAAAATATGTGGGTGCAGGAGAATATGCATATAGCACATGTTTATTACATCTAAATGATATACTTACATGCAGTCGTGTTTATTTTTCGAATTAGATTCATATTTTGAACGATATGTATGTGAATTAGAAAATTTTATCATATTAGACCAGTACGATCTAACAACAAACAATGGAGCTTCCGGTAACCTATCCCTTTCCCCTCGCGCGGCAACCAAAAGAAAATCATTAGAAACTAAAGCCGTAAGCTCGAATTTCCGGATGTTCCCGAGCGTCCCGCGTCCGCTGCCCTCACACATTCATCGCCATCGTCAGTCCTCCTCCTCCTCCTCCTCCTCATCCAAGCGAGTCGGGCTAAAGCACGAGGCACTTGTTGCATGCCTATGCGTCCCTCCTCCTACACCCACCCACCCACACAGCCACACACACACACACACACACACACGCAAAGAGTGAATCGCTGCTCGGATTTCGAGGGCACTTACCCATCACGCGAAACTCGCGCGCTTTCACCCCTCATCGTTCCGAAAGCTTTTTAAGCGCTAAACAGCCACTGAGAGTATACGTATATCGATCCTCTGTACACACGCGGGTGCAAAAGCTTCCGGTGATTCGTGCACTCCAGGCCGCTAAGTATAAGAATAGGCGCAGCTTTGGTGCTTCGAGTGCGGTGCAGCCGCGACGTTTTAATTCAATTGTTGCGCCGATCGAGTAGCCTCGTATCGCGCTTCGCTGGCCTTTTGGCTGTGCGATCTGGATTAAGCACTTTGCCCTAGGTAGACTGTGCTCGATCTCGTTCATTTCAAAACGGATGATGTATAATACTGAACATCAGCTGATAAATCTTATAAACAAACTTTGTTGGCATTTGTAAATATTTCATCATAAATAATTTCATAGATCTGCCTGGATACGTTAAAACAAATAAACATCGAGCGAATCCCTCGCATGAACTCAAGGAAGGAAAAAACACGAAATTAATTGTTAGCTGGCGGCCTTCGTCGGCTGACTAGCGAGAAAATGGCTCGTTTTTCCACAGATAAAAGTCAAGAGCAGCAGTAGGAGGAAATTACGGCATTATCGAACACCGAGGCCAATAGAGAGAGAGAGAGAGAGAGAGAGAGAGAGAGAGAGAACTATCCGAGAGCAGGTCCATCAGCAGCCCCTGCTACGCGCAATATTAAATTGCCCCGGTTAACTACCTTAGCTATGTAATGAAACATTCCGTTGCGCGTGACTGGCGGTGAGGGATGCTCTTGGCCTCTCGCCGCTGCCTCGCCCCGATACTCTCTCAGCTACCTACTATTATTCGCAGACTGCAATACTGCCGCCGCTGTTGCCCCCAACGCGTAATAATGTGTGCTTAATACGCTCGCTGATGGCGTTATTAGAAGCGCGGCTCTCTCGTCCTTTAGCCAAGCCGACCAATTATTTTTCCTCAAAAGTCCTTTGGTTTTGATAATTTGATTCGGTACCCATAGGTAGCTATGGAGTAACAATGGAGCATCGCTCGCGCTCGACTAGCATATAATAATGCAGCGGTCGAGGCTCATTCGTTCTTACTCAAATGTGTTATATATATATATGCCTACTGCGCATACCTGTGTATATATATGCATACGCGCCGCGATTTCGAGAACAAAAACAAATATGGCTGCTCGTCAGACTTCGCGCACTGGGAAAATTATGACAGGATGAAAAAACGGTCTCGCTTCAAATTAACCTCTCCAGATAAGTAATTACAAATTTTTCTCGAAATCTCAGGTCGCAAGTGCGCCGAAATTCTCAGCGATATGAAGCCGAGTTATTTACGCTTGGCTCTCGCTCGCGACCCTCTCGACTGCCAAAATCCCCAGCACGAAAGAAGTAAGACCAGCGAGAAGAACGCCAGAGGGACCTACAGCCGTAAGCTCAAAGAAAGGATCATTAGCTCTCTCGCTTTGGTCATCAACGTTTACGCGAACGAAAATCACCTGTACGACACCGAGAACGTGCTCTTTCTACAGGGGTAAGTGTCAGGCTGCACCGATTAACGATCTACCAGACTTGGGAGAGAAAAATGTTTTGGAGGTTAGGCTATTTATACCTTATTTATACCTTTTCAGCGTGAGACAGGCTTACAAATGCCTGCGAAACGCGTTCCCCCCGAAGATCGAGTCGGCCGAGCTGAGCTCCCCGAGCGACGTCGTTCAGCTTCCAATCGATGAGCAGCGTTCGGAGATGATCTATTCGAGGTACAACCGAACGCTGCTCTGGTATCCGTTCTTCTTTTCCAAGTACCTGCAAGACTGTCAGCGAATGAACACCTATTCCCTGTGCAAAAGCATGATCAAAATGACGTCGCGCGAGACGAGGATCTTTGTCAACGGCTCCTTGAGCCAAGCCCCAGCCTTGGAGGGCTACCGCGAGGGCTACCGCGAGGACCTGGCGCGCGTAACCAGGTTAATCGTCAAATTGCATAAGTACCTCAAACAAAAGTATCAGAGGTAAACGTGACGCATTACTCGCAGGCCAAATACTTTATTTACTTTAAAGTCCATGCTACTAATACTACGTCAAAATGCGGAAATTTCTGCTCTTTAGCAACAAGGTCTCCGAGACTTTGGGAGTCCACTCGTTCAGAAAAATTCCAAGATCCCCACCGAGCACAAGAGATCAACGCACGGGTCCACCGATGACAGCCTTGAAAAATCAATGCGACAAGGGAATACAGTGTCCGAACGACAACGAATATCTCAAAGTCTCCCCGGATCTCAAGTTCTTCTCTCGCTCCTCCCTCGTGATAAACGTCGAGCCGACGATCAAGAAGCCGACGAACCGACACCGCGGACATCGACGACGCGATAACGCCTCGAAGGAGAAGGTGAGCCACACCATGTCCACGCCGTCGCTCGAGTACGTAGCCAACTACAGGCCGGAGTTCCGTCGACTGGGCCAAAGCCGCGACTCGCCTAATCTGCGCTGCTTCTCCTCCAGTGCCATTTTCGGACTGAAACCCGACCAGCTGACCTCGCGTCGTTTGGGCATTCGCTCTCCCAGAGACAAATACAGCGTTAGTTATCATATCGAATAGTTATTTATCGTATAATTCCATTACAAATAGGTCAGATTTGGCATCTGAAATTTGTGAACCTTTTCTACCTACAGACGTGTGCGAGGTCCATGACGTCGACGCCCAGAAGCCGATTAGCGAGGCGTTACATTCACTTCGATCAGCACGAGCGTTTGAAGGAGACTATGAGGCAGGCCGAGAGCGAGCTGCTCAAATACTCGAATATGATCGAGGACGATCTGATATCCTTCCATCGCAACACCAAGTTCCGAGGAGGCGAAAAGCACGAGTCTCGGGGCTCGGAAACCGAGGACATCCGCGCGGTCAAGAAGATCCTCCTCGAGGACTACATAACCGAGGTGAAGGAGATCATTCGGTCGGAGAGGCATAAAATCGAGACCGAGCGCGAGTTCGAGATCCTGACTAGCGTCAAGAAGAGGATGGACGAGGACCTGAGCGAGGCGATCCCCTTGAACCTGCCGAGCCACACCGAGAGCTGGTATTCGCTCAGAGCCTGCACCGAGGGTTGCGAGTCTCAGCCCTCCCAGGTTTCGGCTTGCAAGAGCAAAACCTCCTACGTGACGGCCTGCGACTCCTCGCGGAACCTCAGCTGGTGCAGCTGTTGCTGCCAGAGTCGAAACTGCAGTCGGGGCTCCTACAAGGGGTCCAGGGACAAGTTCAGGGAGCAGGGCCTGTGCACCGAGTTCTCGAGGCACTGCAAGGCGGTCCGCAGTCTCAGGTGCAGAAATCGCCGCTTGGAGGAGGTGCTCAAGAGCTGGGCCGACTGCTCCGATCTCGAGAGTGCGTTGGGAAGACTTCCTTTTGGCCAATAAACTGATTTAGCACCCTAGTATATTCATTCGATTCGATCGGGAAACACTATTCTAATTTTTACTAGAGAATTTCTCTCCGTGCCTAAGTAAGATATATTTTCTTTTAATGAAAGATACACGCAGACCTTGCAAACATTAGGGTTCGAGTAAATCCCGTTACAGCTACAAAGCAGCACGCATAATCCGTTTGCTATATAAGATTCTTTCGTTGCGATTGAGAAATTTCGAAAAGACCAAAGCCCATTTCGACCGGTGCGCGGTTAGTTAATCAAAAGCCAATCCCATTGGATGGACGCACTGCACACAGGGCTCAAGGAGAAACGGGCGGCGAACTCGGCGACATCCAAGTCGAGTCGGTCGATCGACTCGGGCGTACTGGCGGATTACCCACGTCACACGGACTCGTGGCTGTCGTCGGAGGAGAGCAGCAGTCACTTGGCCGCCGGGGAGAAAAGCCGAGTAGAGGAGACCGAGTCGTCGGGCGGCAGCTGCAACGACGACGTCCTCTGCCAGAGGGTCGAGAGCGCCGTCAGGAAGTTCACCGAGGAGCTGATACTGTGCGAGAGGCGGGCTAGGGATCGATCGAGGTCCAGGAGGAAGCACCGGGAGAAGCACAGGGTACGCAGCCCTTGCTTTCCAGCTTTTCCTTCCATAACATGCGCGACAAAACTGATTTATACCATATAATAATGCGCTGCGATAAAAGTCAATCTAGCTCTCCGCTATATATCTGTAATTTGTTTAAAGAATTACTCGGAAGCAATTAATGCACTACTTGAAAATGGAGGTAATTTGTTTAAAACTAAAGACATTAAAAAGACATTATTTATAAGTACACGAGTAAAGCTATTACAAACGTTATTTAGTCGAATTAAACTTCTATTAGGCTAGAAAGTCAAAACTATAAAGTAAAATCGCTGCGGGATTATTATAACTTTCTTAGAATAATGCAATCATTAATTCAAGCAGAAAATTTAAATATGCACTTTATGGAGGCAATGTTCTAAGATTTGCCAGGCCACTTCCAGCAATAAGATATATTCGTATATCATTATAATTGCGACGTCTTTGCTCGTGAATGTTTAATCATCAGTATATGCATGATTTACACTCGAGTGCTTTGTCGAGTTTCGGAAAACTTTATTGCTGTCATCACTGACGTACGGTATACTGAAACTAGAATATATCCATTTTGTTCTTTTTATTTTCTTAATCTTGTACAAGGTATCGTTAATAAGCGCAGAGGTAATAAATTTCAATTGGGAGCACAGGGGAATGCCTAATCAATTGTGACATTTTTCCAGATACATACACCGCTGCCGGATCAAAGCTTCCCCAGTCACTCTAATTACCAGCTAAATTCTCGCTGCTCGAGCGAGGACGAACCCATCGCGGGAATATCGACGCCGTCCCTCGTCTCCCTCAGCGACTCGGAAATCCCTACGTCGCCGAGGACGTGACGACGCGACACCTTCGCCACAAATTCCTCTCCCTCACCCATTCTCTTATTCTTTGTTATTGTGTTCAGGAGCTGCCTTGCGCTCGTTTACGTTTGTTTTGTTCCTCATGTACCGTCACTTGTCGTGTAAGCCAACTAAATACATTGTACATTTTCGCGTTGTATTTAGCATAAAACAAAAGAATAAAAAAAAACAACAATGGAATCAAATCGTTAACCCTGCCATTCAGCCCAATTGTTTTTCTTCATTACCATTTGCAATACCCACTACCAAGTATAATAATTGTGTATATGCGATTATAGATGAAAAATAAATTTTCCTCCACAGCTCGTCCCACTCTGAAGTCCGTCTGCATTTCCTTTTCACATTGCGGTTCTTTTTGCAAATGCTAGTGCTGCAGCGCATATGGAAAAGCGCGAGACGCATGCTATTTGAATATATACTCTATTCCTCTGTTTGGTCTCTCTTCCCCCTTTTCGCTCGCTATGCGTGCGCGCGTGCATTATGTAAAGGGTAAGAAAAAGCAGCATGTGCGCCTTGCAGGCCGATCCAAGCGTAAAAAAAAGTATTTCCCCGTATATATATATAATATCATGCCTGACAGGCATTTAAATAAGAGACCGAAATAAAAACAGCTTGAAGTTACACATCTCTATGGAGGCTTAAAAATTCTATACCTCCCACGAATTCAGCTGAAGTTTGCCTTCCTTACATGCCTGCAGCGACGTATACCAAGAGAATAGGAGGAAGCTAATGAAAATATCAGAGGTGTGTGCCAAGGCGTGATGGTATAATTAAGGTAGGTATGCCGATGATGGCCCCGGTAGCGCCCAAGCGAGGAGCGTCTATGCTGGCCCTTGTCCGCGACCACATCATTAGAGGTTTCCTTCGCTGCTGCTGTTGCTGCTGTCGCTCAATGCTATCTTTCTCTCTCTCTCTCTCTCTCTCACTTTGTGGTTTCCTTTGTTGGAGGATGGCCGATGTCTGGCGGTGCCTACGTATACCTACTCGGCGGCAATGGCGCCTCCCTCTCTCTCTCTCTCTCTCTTCAACTCGCGAGATGCTTCTGTCTTTGGCTTCGTGCTTTGAGCAGTCTTGTTGGTTATATGTGCCGTTACGTATGTGTGTGTATATATGCAGGACAAGCTGCTTTATCGGAGCGAGCGAGGGATTCTTTTATTATTTGTGTCAAACGCAGCCCACTAGAGAGTAGCACACATATCCATGTTTAAATTTTCTGCTGCACGTATTTATGAAAATCAATTTGATTTTACCCGCTAAATCATGAATATAGGTACGTGCAGTCGATGAAACCGCAATAATTAAAAAAAATCCAAAGAATATAAACGCTTTCGTACAGAGATGGAAGTTATGCCTATTGTTTGAATCTATATATGCACACACGATCTATTCACCGTCTCTGGCAAAGCGATATTTTATTCTCCTCTTACTCCCTAGTTCCCAGCTCCCTCGGAGAAGACTGACCAGCGGCAAAGAAATAAAAAGAAGAAAGAGACGCGCGCCGCTGGACGCGCGCGATGTCCTTTTTCCGAGGACTAAGAGATGCGAGTGAAATGTGGCTGCTCGAGCGACCCGACAGGGAGAGAGAGAGAGAGAGAGAGAGAGAGAGAAGCTCTTTCCCGCATGATCAAAGCAAATGTTTGCCCCTGGCGCCCGTACCGAGTTTATATAGAATACTTGCGAGGACTTGCCTGCGAGAGACTGCTTTTGAGCTGGCCATTTTTCCGTGAAAATATATATCTTATATAGGTAACCTCTTTTTCTTCGTAGGTGTATACGTGCACGCGGTTTTGCATCTGCAGTTTCGATGTATGTTTATCATAGAATTCGTATTTTCTTCAACTCGAGCTGTGGCTGTTATTAAAAAATTCGCGTTTAATTGGCTGCCGGGCTTTCGAGTGTTTCAGACAATGAATATCGTTCCTCGACCGTTTTAAGTATATACCATAATAGAAATATTGCCCCGATAATAGCAACAGTAATATAGTTATTCCAAAGGATAGATCCGCAAATGAAAGATTAAGGCTGCAGCACAAATGACGCAGCCATCGGTGCAAATCACAGATCGAATCCCGCCGATAAGCTCCCGTGTAAATACGTCGAAGTATATGCAGGGGAGTATATACGCCTATACCATAACCGACTTCCACAAAGTCTCCTTTATAAGAAATAATTAAGAGCTTGCAGTAGCGTCCAAAAATCGTTCCGCTCCATATTCCCCCCGGCGGCGCTGCACTTGGAGAGGCTCATTCATATAAGCGCCGTGAATGCTGCGCCGCGGCGGATTACAGCCTCATTTGCTCCCTCTCTCTCTCTCTCTTTCCTTCTTGAGCGAAACTCGAGGGAGGCGAGAGGCGAAAAAGAACGTCAAAGGAATTAGATATATAAGTACGTGCGGTACGAGGTGATTTGCCGCGGCT
The DNA here is from genome assembly GCA_900490015.1 of Megastigmus stigmatizans. Lineage (NCBI taxonomy): Eukaryota > Metazoa > Arthropoda > Insecta > Hymenoptera > Megastigmidae > Megastigmus > Megastigmus stigmatizans. Next base: position 8,785 of record UELV01179224.1, on the reverse strand, counting down.
GATCTTCCTCCCTCGGCGCAGCTGTGAATGGCTCGCAAATCCAAGATGTACCGGCATCAGCTATGTAAGAGTAATTACGCGCGCCGCATCGGCTCTGTATGCCTCTATAAGTACTCCCATAGTGCAGGGTTTTTCACTGTGCGACCGCGAGGAGAAGCTTCGTACTGTCGCCAATATCTCTCGCTCTCGCTCCATATGTATCGTATGCGGGATTTCGTTAGTCCGTTAGTTAGTGCGCAGGCTTAATGGGTATATTGGGATATATTGGGTTTTCAGAGAGGACGACACGAGGCCTATTATGCTATTGCGCCGGATCAGGCTTATTGAAATGTCTATCTATATTATATGCCTATATAGTCCAGGGAGATGTTGCTGTTGCAAATTGGCTATTTAGTTTGGTGGTTTTTGCACATGTGCTATCTGGTTGCCCGAACGATGCTTACTTTGGTGGTTTCTTTGTGACGTTTGTGTCTCGAGAGATCGTATTACGATGTTTCATTACGTACGATATATACAAGATCATAGATAGAGTCAGCATTGTAGATTATATATACAGATTCAATAATCCAGATTATTGTAGGGAGGCCGCTTGGGAAGAGAGTACTTATTGTGCAACTTAAAGTTTTCACATTAAAAGTACGACTTTGTAATACATTCTGAGAAACGTATAAATAATAAACAATCATTTATTCAATGTGTCAAAATCAAAGTAGAAATGGACACGAACGATATAATAGCTGGCAGACATTCATAAATACGAACTCTATATTCTCTTTCTCTCTCTCTCTCTCTCTCTGTTATTTGTTTCTTAATTTTCACAGATGTTTCAATTTACACTTAAACTATACAAACACATTTAATCCTATGCATATATATAATAATAATACAATATTTTCATTACTCGTAGATTATAATTGCTCTACAGCTACAGTCAAATTGAAAAAGATTCTTTGAAGCTGTGGTATTTCTCTATTACCAAAGAACATCATCGTTCGTGCAGTATTCTCGAAACTACAGCTATACGCGGAATTCCCATTATGTGCGGCATCGAGTGTTAAAATGAAGGGGCAATATAATAGAGAAGCGATCAAGAGTGATAAAATTGTGCAGACTCGTGCGCTGGGTGTGAAAATAAGAAAAATAAACAAGCTGGAAATAAACCCACTTTAGAGCTCTTAGCACGAACATTTTCAGCGAACATTATTTACCCGATTTCGAAATTCGAATTATGATAAAATAATATTTTACACAATATCTATACATAAAAATGTGTCATTCTTAAACGAAGAAATCCTTATCCTGTGCGCGTATCACGGCGTTTAAGAACGTTATAGCTAAGTGGGCGCGACATTCGTCCCGTCAAATCTCGTGTGCAGCTTCAAAAGCTCGCGGCCTCCCGCTTTCCTTATACATATAAATATAATATTCCTTATACCTATAAATCGCGTATATATCGCGAGAAGGAGAAAAAGCTTCTAAACTCTTTCGCGGCGGCAAAGCAGATTCGCACGTACGCGCACGATTCGCAACGGCCCTGTAGATAAAAAAAAAAGCTCTCCGCAAATCCCGAGACTGCGCCTGCTCTATATATATTTTCTATGGGCGTAAAAGCTTTTACAGTTATTGTACACCATATATTCGCGCGTGTGTTGCTTGGAGGGATCAGCACGCGAGTGCACGATTTGTACGGATGAAAATGTATGTATTGTGGCCAAAGCCGATGGATTCGCGATTGTTTGCCCTGCGATAAAAGTTGCGCCGGACTGTTTGTCCATCTCTCGAATTTCCAGTGACATTTTTCCTCTCGCTCTCGCGACTCGTTTCTCTGATTGCTTCGGTCTACCTATATGTATACCTATATACTGTACTCGCTAAAGTGTGATCGGGGAAGGCCTCTCTGGACATCTCGAGAATTCGCGCCTCGCCGAGATTATTTTACGCTTCGAATACCGCCCAAGTGACTCTTTTTTATTTTCTCTTTTTCCAGTTGAATTGCGCAAAAAACCTCATTGTTATGTAGAATAACAATGACTCTAACTGAAGCGTCTGCTTTAGAATTGAATAAATTGCATATGATAGTTTTGAATGATGTATATTTATTTAATATAATCCTTTAATAAAAATTGTGTTTTTTCACTGTCTATTTTATTTTTTGTTTTCATGCACGAAATATTATAGTTATTATACAAAAATTTTTTTTTGGTAAGACTGACATTGATTTTGTGTTGCGTTGAATTCATCGCAGAATAAAGGAAATAAAAAAAAAAAAGTTTCAAGAAAATAAAAATTAATCTGCACTCAATTAGCATGCTATAAATTTTCGAATAAATCACTTCCGGGCCAGAAAATCGCGCAAACCGCGTGTAGAAGGAAAAAAGGCGTATCGTCATTTCATCGGGTGCTCGGCGTCTAATGTAGCGGGAACAAATAAAGGCGACCACTGCCGCTTCTTACATGCTCCTAAGAAGAATGCTCGAGCGAAGCGGCTCGCGTAATACAAGGGGACGAGCCGCTCGAAACAATTACGACGTTGACTCGCGCGCCGGCTCCTTGTATTGCCTTCTCTCCCCTATTATCCACACTCCGGGACCTCGGGAGCCGCGTCTTCGCTCACGAGGAACGCCGCGAGCCTCGATTCTCCCCTCTTTCGAAGACCCTTCAACCCCCTCTGTCTCTTGAATAAACTTTTCCTAGACAAATCAATTTGTTGGGATAAAGCAAATTTACCTCTGCTCTTTTTCCTCTTGTAATAGACGAGTGATAAACGGATATTCTAGGTATATAACGGAAAAGTGGCTTGCTATTGTTCTGACTAATATATACGTGTATTAGTTTTCAGAATTAATATTATACCGAACGTATCAATTTCTTATGCTCAGTGATAATTTTTAAATACTTGGAACTAATCAGATATATTTCTATTATAAGTTTCTTTTTTTTTTATATTCGTATAATGAAATATACTATAATAATATAAATAGTGCATACGATGTTTTACCACAACCTTTCGTTTTTTAGATTATAGTGCATTTTCATCCCATCATATATACTTGAATGCAGAAATATATGAAAATTTCCCTTTTAAAATCCTAATATACCTCAAGATCGAAAGCCTTTACTCTGCGGGGCGCCTCTCTCTCTCTACACTTCTCCAATAGCCCGCATGTAACACAAAGGAAAATTGGAAAAAAACGAGTAAGCCCGCAGAGGAATAAGAAGAAGACGAAGAAAAAGAAGAAGAAGCGGTCAGGTCAGGAGCGCTCCGAAATTCGCTGCTAAGAGCGAGTATATCGCGCCTCTTGGCACTTGTCGCTGCCGCTGCTGCTATATAGGCGCAAAATTCCATTTTCCCCGGTCGAATAGCAAAGCGAAGATGACAAAGTTGCGCGAGTGAGAAAATTGAAAAATTGCTTCCACTCCGCCGCGACATAGCGCCCTCGAAACTACACACGTGTGTGTGTGTGTGTGTGTGTGTGTGCGCGCGCGATGGCATATATGCCGGGATATTCCCGTAGGAGTCAGTCGGAGCTAAAGTCCTCCGACGGGGGCGGACTAAGTGGATTCCCGGCGCGGCAGCCTTTGTCGGATCTACTCTCTAGTGTGCGCCTATATAGTGGCGGACATGCACTATTTGATACGGCTTTTGCGCTACTGCACTGTACCCAAGTATTATATAGGTAGTCGAGTATGGGACAAGGAATATATACTCGCTTTGCTTTTTAATATTTTTCCACGTTCTACGCTGGATTTCTTGCCCTGTGGATCTAGAGTTAATGAAATCTTTGCGAGAGTGCAGAATGGCTCGTGTGAAAGATTGCAATCGAATTTCATGTTTTTTCAAATTAGATTTTTATCACATAAATGGATAACGTTACAGCAAATTACTTTCACGGCGATCTATTCCCTCTGCACAAAAGCGGAACGTAAATGCTATTGTTAAAGTCGTAATAAAATAAAAGTTTTTTATTAAATGACATTTTAAAATAAATTTGATATCTTCTATAAAGTTGAACTGTGAGATCGTTTGCAAAAAAAATGTTATAAATTATATAAATACATTTGCACTGAAGTCATGAACAAAACTGCTTTTTAATCGTGCGATATAATGTTCAAATTAGAAAAGTTAATAATGTAAAAAGACTGTAAGACCGATAAAAATATATGATTAGGATACAGGTACTGTTCATCATGCAAATACCTAGGATTTGCATTATTACATGTTTTGTTCCGATCCATCGAATTCGCATTAAGAACAAATGAACCAACAACAGCGTTCGGTAAATTACAAACGATTACGAAACCTTGAAATCTCTCCTTTCCTCCGACAGCACGAAACACAAATCCTCCGCACTACGTACATCAGTGACACTCCAAATTCAGCCATAATGCGAAATATATACAGCAGGAGATTAGCTCACGGAGAAGCAGCTCGACACGCAAAATCCGAATAATAATTTAAAGATTTTCGAAAAAATCTCCCGATATCGCGCTCGGATAACATCAAAGTCCCAGCGGAGTCTGCCTTAGTCTCCCGAGCGCTATGGGAAAAATCTTTGGCGCAAGTAAAATCCACATCGCGCGGGATTTAAAGCCTTCGTTCTCTTTTTCTTCCTCGCATGTTGGTGGAGGAGGAGGAGGCGAAGGGTGCGACAGATCTCTTTATCCCGGGGGCACAAAGGTTCCGCGAAGATTACAGGGCCGGCAATCCCTCCACGGCTTCTCTATGGATTCTATGAGACTAAACGGAGGGAGGGAGGCATTATGACGAGGACCCGGCACACATTGGACTAATATCGCGATAGAGGCCAACGATGCACCTTCGGCGCGCGGACAATGCACGACCTTCTTTTTTCGCTTGCTTCTTCACTAGCTCTTTTTACTCGGGATTCGCGAATTATTGTTGCGACCGATTAGACTCTGGAGATGTTTCGTTTCTTCCTTTCTTGACTTTTTTTTTCTATTATTCTTTCCTCGACCTTTACGCGCTCTGTCTTGCTCTTATGTAAGGGTATTATATTGTAAGATGCTTTACAATGCTGTCGTTTTTTTTTGGAATGATCGAATTTTTTTGAAAAGAAATTGTGAAATATGCTACGTTGATTTTTTTTTAAATCTATATATAAGAAAATAATAGAATAAGCAATAAATTTCTTTGGAAACTCAAAGAATCATTATATAAAAAATAATTAATTAATTAGCCAAAATATGTAAAATCATATATATATTATCATTTGTAAAAAATACATACTTTAAGAAAGAACTTTAAGCTTAGCTACAATTTAGCAGACAATCAAAATGTTAATTAGAACTTTATAATATAATTTATAGATGACTTCAATGGTACGTTTTTTATTTATTAGTGTTTTTTTCTATTGGATATTTTCTACATTTCTGTATGACAGAAATTTAATAGATCTTTATTATCTATTTCATATTAGTTTTGCAATAAAATTTCAAGTAAGTGTACTATTTAAAATAAAGGAATGTATTAAAATCATTGGATATTTAAATGTATATTGAAAACCATAATAATAAGTAATAAAGATATAATTTATAATTTAGGACATGTTAAAAGTAAGGATATTTTGTAAGGATTGTTAAGAAGATGTAAGGGTGACATCAGACAAAAGTCATTGATTAATATTGATATAATCGTGTATTTCAGAAATAATCGTTTTATACATACTTATACAGTTGATAAGAGCAGTCGATCGATAAGAAAGCAATAAGTTTACATAGTAACAACGAGTGAATTCTTAGATGTCTAACAATTTAATCGAGTCTTACAAACTATAGTTTCTTCATTATTCGTGTATGCTTCGACTTAATCGCTAACGCAATATCGCAATATACATTTTTTACAGAATAAGGATCAGCCCGCATTGCTGCTTAAAATAAACATCGCTTTTATTTACAACACATAGTTACTCCAAACGCCGCTTATCCTAATAGATTCCTTATACTTATCTTGCGCAATGTCCTAATACTGACTTACATTTAATTTGCCATCTTAGATCGAAGAGGTCAAAGAAGAAGGGACATAATGAAACCAGGTAAATTAATTTTCCTCCCTCTCAACGTGGGCGAGCGAAAATTGAGCGATCTAATCAAACGCAATATGATGGCCATATAAGCTTTCCTCAACCACTCTTTTTCACCTCGAAAAATATGATTGCCACTGCACGAGAGTGAATGTCTAGAATTAGCAGCTCGGCCGCGCTTGCAGCTCGCGTGCATAATGCGACCAGCTCGTCGAATATAAATTGCGGGCTCAATGGCATATAGTCGTCGAGTGCCGCTTATACGGACCGACGCTTTTCTAGAGCTACCTTAAAAAATATACACCTATACATGCATGCGTGTGTCAACGTGTCTACGTGTCTTTCTGTGTGTGTGTGTGTGTGTGTGTGTGTGTATGCATGTGTGTGTAATGCAGGCGCGTACGACGCCTGCGGGACCCTTAACGCTGTCTTAAATCGAGAAACTCGAGACTCCGTGACCGAGGCTATACAATCACAAAAATTACACTTTGGAGCGAGGCTCTTTTTTTCTCATTTATTCCGCTTTCTCTCACTCTCTGAAAAATGTTAGATTTTTCAAAAACTGAAAAAAAAAAATTTAATAAATCAGTGCCTTATTCAGTCTTCCAAATTGTAATTCTAAAATTGTTTGTTATTCTATAAAAGTCAATATATATTTCTCAAAAGAGCGATGATAATGGTTATAGATTCTGGGACCACATCATGCTCATCAAGATGCTGTGATTTGTAAATATTCGGTGTCAATTAATGTGTCAATATTTCTCTCTCTCTCTCTCTCTCTCTCTCTCAATCATTTTAAACCCAGCGGCGTATAAGCTTTAGCTATGTACTTATAGGGATTTGTATCGCAAGGTACTTACAGCTGTTATTCTCTCTATCTTACTCTTACTCTCTCGCTCTTAAAGATTACGCCCCACTTTGCGCGGGCTAATTCGGTGGCGCGATGTAATTGCAGATTCGCCCGAAATTCTATTTGGCTTTACAATGTGTTCATATTGCGGATGTTAAATATTAACTTTTAAACACTAAGTTTTCGCATTTCGTTTCCTTCTTCTATTCGTTTGATATTATCGAGGCGATCGTGCCGTAACCCTTGCGATCGTTTCAAAATTACAAACACGAGCTGCGACTTTAGATTATGTTTTAGTTGATTACATGTTGTTTTTATCAATGTTTTTGTAATTAATTATGAACATATTTACGTGAATAAATGAACGAAAAGGAACATTTGCTTATATTTATTTTTGTTTATTTGAACCGAAATAAATGTATGCCAAGGTAAATCCTAAAGAGGTAGACAATCGAATCACCTCTCTAGGCTTTACCTTAATATAAATGTATTTTGGTTCCAATAAATAAAAAAATAAATATGAATATTTGAGATATGAAAAGATACAAAAATGGTTTATTATTGCTGAAGTCAGCGAATTAACAGAAATCTGTAGAAATACGGCTTATTAAGAAAAATATTGTATGCATTTATGATATAATATAAGTAACGACTGTAATACCCATTTGTAATTTCAAAATAATTAGTGTCACTTGAGATGTTAAGTGTAAGAACAAAACAATCGCCTCGATTCCTCTATTTTCGATGCGACAGAAGCGCGCGGAAACTTTGACAGACGTTCTCTAATCTGTATACAAGTTTTAATTTAATAAAAATTCTGTACTTATGAAGCAGCGGATTATTCTATTAACTGCAAAAAAAGTTTGGTATAAATTAATATGACGCAACTCGAGACGTAATTTTTCGGCCTTTCAAGTGCAAAACAATACAATAATAGTTGATAGTGATCTAAAATGGGCAATGATTAGATATCGGTATATCGAATATTTATGACTAGACGCGTTCATTGATTTGCTATTGTTTCAGGTTTTTATGCACACGAAAAGAATCGTTCAATACAGTACAAGTAAACGTGGGCCACAGTGTCCCAAAAAGATGTTTTACCAAGCTCATCACTCACTAAATTTGAATATGTCCACGTAATAGAAAAATGTGCGCATATACACATATTTTCCAGTGAAATATTTTCAGCCAAATTTCACTGAAAGACATATATATATATACACATTTTTCTATTATTACGTGGACGTGGACATATTCAAATTTAGAAGGCAGCACTCGTACTCGTACGCTATACATACTGTCTCACCTACACCGTGTAGCTATATTAAATTGTATAATTCTC
>UELV01179221.1:3493-15082 GCA_900490015.1 Megastigmus stigmatizans | reverse complement strand
CGGTCGGAGAAGAAGGAGGGGAGAGCGATCGGTTTTTGCTCCGAGCATTGAAAAAAAAGATGAACGTTAAAAAATTGATATTCTTTTTACGTGACTGAGAAAACGGCGTATATATATATATATATATAATTATACCGTATATACGCGCGTACGTTAAGAGTGTTTTAACAAAAAATCGGTATCACCATTCGAAAGAACAGCTCAAAATACGTCGGATATGACCTTTTTCAAATTTTTCAAAAAGTTGTTGAAAATTCGGGGTCTTGGTCGTTAATGGGTTAAAAAATTAATTGGTATTATAGCAGTAAGATGTTAATTATTTCTTGAATAGCACGATGTAGATGTACAGTTCACTATTTTAGAATTTTTTTATGATAAATGTAATATAGGGAAGGTATACGCCTTGGTAGGCGCGTCCCGGCAATATTGATAGCATCCCGTGCACCTAAATTTATATTATTTTCTAGTTTTCAATTTCTATAGTGCAAATAATAGAGGTATATCAGAAATCACGATTATTAGTGCCTGATTTTTCAGCTAGGATGAAAATTAATTTTTAATCTTATTTGATTTGTAATAATTTGTTTCTACAGCGGTTTTTATTTATGAATCTAATTTACGTGTAATAATAATAAGTTAAAAAATAGTTTTTGAATTAACAAAAACATTTTTATGAAGATCATTTTACACAATTTTATTTTATCTTTGTACTATTTATATTTATACAAAATCTAATGTTTTCCATTCGAATTTCTCTCATCATTTTTAGGTGTCGGATAAATTTTGCAACACTTCACCGCAATTGATACGTTCAATTAGTTATTTCCAATTTTAAAATAATTTAGTAACGAATATTGCACCACATCGTGAAAATATAAAATTTATAATGGAAACCTGATACAAAAAAATCAGAATCGAATTACTCAGTATATTAACAATTCCTATACAATACGAGTATATTAAAAGACGTAGTCGTAAAAATTTTCCCAAAAAATCAAATCTATTTCCTAACCCAGCGTAAAAGTCAAGAGCATAATAAAGTCAGCTTGAACATAATACATCATTCCCAAAGTCGACGTGCAGAAGGCGAAGAAACTGCTCTCGGAATGGACGTGCAACTGCTCCCATAACGAACGCACAATGGAACAAATGAGCGTAATGCAGCTCGAATCGCAGCGTAAACCGTCGTATCTGCTTTTGCGGGTGGACGCCGCGATGAGCCGATCTCCGCATTGCTCGTAAAAACGCTTAATTCGCGGCGGCGTTCGTCTTGCACGGGGCCCTTTCATCGATTATATCCGAGATCCCTGAAAAACCATCGTATATATATATATATATAAAGTCTCCTGTGCGGATATCCCCTCATTTATGAAGCTACCGGGGGGTTGCTGTAGTCTCTGCACTTTCGGGGGTCTCTCTCTTTCTCTCTCTCTCTCTCTCTTAGACGCTGAACAAAAATCGCAGCAGCTGCCGTCTCGTTTCCTTCCTCCTTATAGATGATATAGAGAGAAAGCAGGAGAAGTGTGCCTATTGTGTTAAAGGGCACGGGCCAGACGTTTTGTTCCTCCCCTTAGACGATCGCTATATATATATAGGTATGTATGTAGTCGAGCGTCTGGTGCAGCGGGTGACTTTTTTTTCCTCTGCTTTTTCTTACAGGCGTATATATGCGTATGTGCCCAGGGAAGGAAAAGCACATGTACATGTACGCGTATATGTAGGATGTAAGGAGAGAATCGAAGAAACATGCAGCCAGAGATGAAATTGGGTATGGTTAGACGCGAGATTTCAAAGGCGAATATGAAAGGAGCTCGACTCGACGCCGCGCCACGAATTAAAAGTCATCGAATCGAGAGGGCCAACTTTTTTTTTCTCTCTTCTTGACTGTGTATGTATGTACGTTTGTCCGATTGTGTTGCTATATTGTGAGCGAGTTGAGCTGAGAGAGCGAGACTTACTCTCTCTCTCTCTCTACGCGAGTCAAGATTCGCCAAGTCTCGGCGAGATCTTTTGTTTCTTGTTTGCTTAGTAAATTATATGAATACGATGATGAAAGTGAAATGGACGTGCATCTGGTGTACGCTCTGAAACGTGTATTTGAAAAAGATACGTCCATTCCTTTTTTATAAAGAGAAAAAAAAATTTATTTGGATAGGCACGATAAAGTTTGTTCAAGATGTCTGTTTTCGATTCTATACAATAATAATAGAGATTTGAACTTCAAGTATAGTTTTATCGCTTTTTCTCAAAATAAGAAATCGGATAGGCTTTCTTTTATTAGACGATCAAGAAATAAAATAAAATTAATGCACAAAATAAGTTTAGCTATTATATGCGAATCGTTCATATATAATCACTATATAATCCTCTAGAAAAAGGGGATATCTGAAAATGAAAAAGAAAGTATACCTAAGAATACAAAAATCTTCAGCCATACACGCTACAATAAATAACGGCGCAACGATATCACTTCAACTTGAAAAACTATCTACACGAACCGCCTATAAAAACAAAAAATCAACATCTCCCAGAGAATATTCATCGTCCTGACGATCCGGGCAATAACAATCTAACGGCGCATGAAGCCGCAACAACCGTCCCATCCGCATCACTCGCACCTTTCGGGACACGCGCGTCCATCCTCTCTTACCAGCAACTATATATATATGCAATATATAATGCAGGGCGGGTGAACGGGAAAGAAGAAGAAAAAAAATTGTTCAAGACTCAAGAAAATGCACGGGCATCAGAGAGGCATATGTCACGGGTCGAGGGATAAGAGAAAAAAGTAGTGGGAGAAGTAGTCGCGCGCTCGGACGCGTGCCACCGTATATACATATATAATACAGCTCTCCCGCACACCTGCGCACCTTTCGGGGGTTGTTGCGTATATACGCGAGCTCCGCCTCAAGATTCTCTCTCTCTCTCTTTCTCTCGCTCCTGTATATTGGAAGGAGCTGCCTGCAGGACAGAACACACCTGGTGCTTCCGAGTCTGAGTGCTGCACGTGTGTTTAAGAGGGAGAAAGAGAGAGAGAGAGAGAGAGCTAGACGGAGATGAAGTGTCGTCTTGGTCGCCGTCGTCGTCGTGAGGCATACACGTATACGAGCTTGTATATAATAGGGAAAGGTGAAGAAAAAGAGAAAGAAGAAAAAAAAAAGAAATTGAATAGACCGAGAGAAATGAGGAATGATCGAAGGGTGGCAGACAGGCGCAGGGTCAAGGTCTATAAGGAACGTTATAACAGCGATGGATGGACGAGCTATAAGAGCGCGCCCCGAACTTTGGAGTCATTAAATCGCGCGCTGTAGAGGTCTATTGCGTGTATATAGCAGCAGTAGTAGTAGCAGCAGCAGCTCCCGTAAGAAAGCGTATATAACATTGAGCGCGGCGCGACACCTGGCACACGCCGCACGTCGTCCGCAACGAGTCGACTACTCGGACTCTCCCTCCCCCTACAATATCCTCTCTTGATACCTCGCGCCGCCACCGTCTCTCTATACGTATAACGGATATATATATATATACATGTAGGCTCGAGCCCCATTGAAATCTCGAAATATATATTATTGTATAGAAAAGGTGGAAAGCTCAAGGAGAGAAGCTACCAATCTTACTTGGTATATACATACAGTATACAATGTTTCGCCTGCTGCTTTCCCCTCTCGATGTACTGCATGCGTGAGAGCTCGTTACCCGGGGCTCGCGCATACGACCTTTCACGACTGTTGACTCGAGAAATTTTCTCTATTCAAGCGACAGAGAGAGAGAGAGAAAGGTGATCGAATCGGAGTTTATTTATAAGGGCGAGCAAAGCGTTTGGAAGCGTTGGAAGGGCTTTGAATTCTTACGACCGGTAATTTGGAGCCGCGAGTCTGGTGTACCGCGTCTCGTATCCAAGCTTTTCTTTGGGCTCGGTCAAGTGGCTTTCCTTTAGTGGCCGTCTCGCTGTATAATACTGTATAGTGGCTGTAATTGGTAATGCGCCACGATTTAAAGCGCTTTTACGAAGCTTTTTATGACTCTAAACTCGTGTAGCGGAGCTAGTCAATCATGATATGTATACGCCGCGGATGTTTTATCAGCTTCTAAAGTAGTAAAATTCGATTATGTATGACGATGTTCGAGTGTGTTGGTTGATTGTGCTGAACGCGACGATCTACAAGCTGATTTGTAAGCTCGTCATAAAGAAATATAAAACTTTTGACTTTACAACAATTTTCATTTACTTTTGTAATTTGTTTATAGAAATCTATAAGGTAATGAAAAAAATTTTAAAGGGAATATACAAATAAATACTAAATTTTCTAAGACTCGTTCCTAAGTTATTGTTCCCAAAACTCGTATTTATTTTACTGTGTAATATTTTACTTGGGTCAATATACATTTATAGGATCTTATCTTGGCGCTAATATTCGTCTATACAAATCTTTATTCCTCCCCTAAAAAATGGCGTAAAAATATCAATAATCTTTACAAAATAGCGTATTAAGTTAAAAAAAAGTTAAAAAAAAAGCTGCGTTATCTCGTCGTAACTTTTCCTTACTCGCATATATCCCATAAATTATGCCTCGGAAAATGCATGTAAGAAGCGCGACAGAGCGACGCGCCCCTATAACGTAACCTATTACCCATGTCATTTAAAAAATTTTTCCCAAAATTTTGATCCCGCCTTCCCTAACGTACCTTTACAGTTCAAAAGCATCGCGAGCTCAAATATATATATATATAAGATCCATCTCGATTGGCTATAGACGCCGCTGTATAGGTCTCTCGCGAAAGTAAGATCGGACGCTCCCCTGGCACGCTCCCTTGTATTTTATCGCGGCTCCCCTTCTCTTATAGTCTCGTACTCTGATCCTAAGCAGAGAAGCATACGTATATATATACACGGTCGATCGTAGCTCCCAACGTTCCGTTGACTTTCCGTTGACAAAACTTGCTCTCGCTCCACTCTCTCTCTCTCTCTCTCTCTCTCTCTCTCTCTCTCTCTTTTCTTCAACAGTCGCCGCGTGTGTCTTCTCTCGGCCACAACTGTGTATATATACAACCCCTCTGGTAAAGTTCAGCGAGTAAGAGAGATGGAAGGGACTCGAGCTCGTACATATAACCGTCTTGAACATAAGGCGCTCTTCTCTCTCTCTCTCTCTCTCTCTCTCTCTCTCTCTGTCTTTCTCTCTCTCACTCACCAGGTAACTACTGCAAGCGCGTGCATTACGCGGCCGGGCATTTTATTATTTTTAACCGGTACTATATAGGCGCGTGCTGCACACGCGTACACACGTCTCCTTCGGACACGCCAGGATGGCTCTCGGACGTCTTTCGCTTGTACTGCTACTTACGAGACCCTTCTCGGCTTTTTCCCCCCGCGTACGACTGCGTGCGGGCGGTCGGTATCCGTTTCTTTCTGTTTTTTTTTCTTTTTCATTTCATTTCGGGTGGAATTCTGCGCGTAGAAGGCGCAAGCGTGGCGTACACACGCGGCGTTTCTGTACATATAGGGGGAGATCGCGGGATACGATACGATTAAATTGAGCGGGGAGGACATTTGCATTTCGATGCGGCTCTTTCGTCGTTGGTTCTTTTTTACTTCTTTTCATTGTAGGCGTATCATCCTGTTATAGTAGAATACATTGTATACATTCTTAAGTATAGAAATGTGGAAAAGTAGATAAATTGTATTTATTATTAAGTGTATAAGTAGGTGTGGTATTATATATAACGAGAGCTATTTATGCGTATTGTCGGCTTAAAGGTTTCTCGGAAAATATTAATAATTAGTTTATTTATCTATAGGTGCATTTACTACTACGTATATATAGATTATAAGAAAACATAATTATTATCACTGAATTATTTATATAGCGCAAGATCGAAGAAAGCCTTATAAGCATAACCGAATGGCCTCGTACATCAGACCGTTGTAGAAAAACGAAACTTCATCTGTAATTGCAGTCGTTGAAGTATAGCTCGAAACTCGAAGAGCCAAAAGGGGCCGACGTGGCTTCCTAAATAAAACCGGACTAACGTCCAAACTTCAGCTCAGCTCCGACCAACTGCGCGCCTTTTTCTACACTCCGCAAGTTTCTCGGATGCCATTTGTCTCTCTCTCTCTCTCTCTCTGCTCTCTCTCTCTCTCTCCTCTCTCCTGTCGATTATCGGCTTCGTTATATACAGACGCGCGTCTCTGTATCAACGCTTCTCGAGAGTCCGAAACTGCTCGCATCAGCCGTTGCACTGCACGAGTCTTATATATATATATATATGCAACAGCTTTAGAAACGTGAGCGAGGGGTTTTGTCGCCCTTCGATATATACGGGGTCAGAATGTTTATTAGCTATTTGAAGTTTATGGGGCGCGCGTCCGCTTAATTGCAACGCGACGCGAGGGCGCGGATTTTCATGCCTTAAATATAATCGAGGGCAATGGAATTTTATATCAAAGTTTCGTTGTTTTTTTGTTGCCATAGATCGATCAGGTTTGGTAATGTATTTCCGAACTAATTGCGCTCGATGTTTTTACTAATTGTTGGGCCTTTAAATCGAGCGCGGTTAATTGGTTTACAGTGCGAGCTGCACGTGCGCGAGTAAAAACTTGCAGTGATCGTGTAAAGGATTGTGTCCAGCAATTTCAATTCAGATGGATTATTTGTAGGATTTTTCAATATACTATATTTTGGTGTCCAAATAAATTATATATTTCACAAACAATCAATATATAATATATATATATATAACGATATAACTTGGAGAAAATTTTTTATAAAAAATTAGTATGCAGAGATTTTTGTGCACCTTTGCACAATGCATCATTACGATTTCTATGCTTTTCTCAATTCTATAAATACAGATATATATATATATAAATATAAAAATAAATTAAGTGATCTGACATTCCTTAAAGTTTTAAGTAGAACTATATAAGCGAGAGAGCGAATGTACTAACATTTTTACAGTTGTTTACTGAATAAACAACTGTATAAATACTGCAGCTATATTGCACTCGATTTCTTATCTCGATAAAAGTGTTAATTCGCGTCTCGATTAAGTCTTGATAAACACGCAAATCGATTAGTTTCTCAACTGCGTCAGTGCACCGCACATATATATACTACGCATGAAGTCACCGCGCCGTGACATTACATTCGAAGAAATAACAATTTGCGGTTTGTTTCTCACGAAGCGACGCGTATATACCGTGGCTGCAATTGCTGCCACTGCCACTGCCGCTGCCGCATGCTGAGACTGTAAGGTCTTATATTTAATGTCGATAAGGCGGAATAGCGATAACGACTCGTGGAAAATGCAACCGACTCTGATCCCTGTGTTGAAACTATGAGTCTCCGCCCTCGTCTCTCTCTTTCTCTCTCTCTCTCCCTCCCTCTCTGTCTTTCTGTCGGTGGTGTTTGAGCCTCTGCTCGTATAACGCACGGATATATATATATATATATTTATTGGGAAAAAGCACAAGAATAGGAGAAAAAAAACAAGACTACACACCCCGACTTTCTCGTTTTACAGTGTTTTTCCTATATGGACAAGTGTGCAGGGACAGACATTTTTAAAGGTCCCACGACCTCTTCTTGCCGTATACCGAGAAATATTCGCTCTCAGGCTATACGAAACGCATCCCACGCTTATCTCGGCTACGGACTCCATCCATCAAAGCGACGTATTGCTTCCTAAGGATAATTTTGTAACAGTCGGCTTGGAAGAGGATTTTTTAAATTTCAGACCTACCACGAGGTTTAGTACCTTTCCTTTTTATATTCTATTTGAGTAATCCATGCGATTAAAAACATAATGACAAAGACTATAAACGGGGAAAATTGAAATCCGTTATTTTTTTTTACTAAGATCCGATAAGCTTAAATTATACATTGTCTTAAAAATCCTCATTATATATGACTGTATAAGATAGATCTTTTTAATTTAATTGCAATCAAGTATCACGCAATGATGTTTATAAAAAAATATTTGCGATATTCAAATTGATAATTCAACCGAATGATAATAAAGAGATTACTTGTTAAACATGAGTCGATGTGACTGTGATGATTTGTTAAGGTGTCTCATGGCAAAACCCATAAAAAAGAAAAAAGAAAAATACGTATCTAAAGCTAAAATATCAAGCTTTTTAATGATACATTTTTTAGATAGGTTCACCTGAAGACAAACAAAATAGAAAAAAAAATTGAAATTGCACCTTTTAACATAAGCTCTTATGGGAGAAGTGCGATTCCACGCGCCCATTTCTCTAATATAACTTAAAAATTCCTAAGCTCTTTAAAGAAAAGTTGTGCATTATAGGTAGCTAAAAAAAATAGATTGTAAATTACGATTAAAAAAGAAAAATAACGACCACCAGAATAATGTCGGAGAAAACTTGACTTATAAACAGAAAAATTGATGCAATCCCGAAAACCAAACAGCAAAAGATCTAGTGTCAAAATAACCTAACGCACATGCACGCGCTATAATGCGTACTGGCGGATGGGCCTGCAGACAACAGTTATAAATGTACGCGCTCAGGGATGGCGTAATTAGTAGGTAGTAATGAAGGAACATTTAAATAAAAAATTTTGGTCTGTCTTTTTTATATTTGTGGGTACATAAATGGTTAAAGCACTTTTATAATTGAAAATAAGTATTTCAATTGCAATTTTGTTGACTACTAAAGTAAAAAAATTCCATGCAGTCGACGGGGCCACTCATAGATACGGCCCAGCACACCGGATCCACATTGAAGAAGGTTATTTTGTGGATGTTATAGTCTTATTTATATTTTAAATAAATTTAATTATGCTTTTTTAATGTTATTTATTTTTTCTATTTTTTCATATTTGAGCATTTAAATGTCACGAAAGCTCATTACGTTCATTGGCATAAAATGTCGAATAAAATTCGTATAGCCAAGTACAGTTTTTTTTATCTCATTATGTAGTTACCTTTTTATCTGCAAAGATATCATTCATATTAAAATGTTTTGAATACGTGATATTTAAAATCAATTTACATTCCTATCCAAATTTTTATACAGTTGTAAATAATTTTAAAAAAAAAAACTAGTATTCACGGTAATAGAATGAATCATTGGATTAATAATGCGATAGGCTGCATCAATATCGTATCGCGGCGATACAGTGAATATTACGCTCGATAAAATGAAATTCGGAATTCTGGAAATATCACGCTGATAAGACTGTATACAACATATACGTGTGCACGAGCGACTCCTTAATGAAAATTGTTTCACGAAAGAAACTAACGCATTCTTTGATACACATATGCAATTGCATCATCGCGAAGCGGGCGAGCGTCGGCAGTAGCGGCAAAGATAAAAAAACGAAGACTGCAGCTACTAATGAAAGAGAGGAGCTGCGCGCGCGCGAAGTTGGGCGCGCGATGACTGCAAAGGGACTCCTTTTTTCGTCTCGCCGCCGCCGCAGCGGCTCTGGCAGACACACAACTCGCACACGCACACGCATAGTCACCCACATAGTCGCATACTGTCTCTTGAATGAACTTATCCTTATGAACGGACGGACGTCGATCGTCATGAGATCACGTTATATTTGCCAGTTCCGCTCGTTTCACCGACCACCGCCTCGAGCATCTCTTTCTATATGTGTGTGTGCATGTGTCCCTGTGTATTTATATGTATATACACTTATATGCAGCGAGCAACGGCGGTTCGCTGCCTTATCATTCGGACTCAGCTGTTTGCCGCCACGCACATCATATATAGGCGCGCGTTTCTCGGAAGGTCACCATAAAAATATCGCGCGCCAGGATGCGCATAGAGAGACTCAACTGCCAGCACACAACACACACACACACACGAGCTGAAATGTTTCGCTTCTCTTCTTCTTTTTTTTTTTTTTTTTTGTTATAAATATACTTCTTGTCCCCTCGATTATTCGCCTGGATGCTCTGCTGCTCGTTCCCATTGCGCCCGCTTTTATTATATACATTATGCATTTTATTAGAATGTGTCGCAGACCGCCAAATTTTGCGAGCGGGGCCGATTATTATATACGCGAAATTTTTTTACGGCTATGATAAATTTTAATTAAAACCGCCGGCTTTTACGATCTCTCGTGAGCTGCTTCGGCTCATGCTGCTATATATACGTATATGTATACCCGGCCTCGTTAGGCTGCGACGCTGCGACGACGACCGGCGTGTTTTTCGTATATATTTGTATATACAGAGCGATCGCTTTCTGAACAGTTTGTATACGATTAGTAACTGCGTTGATACGCGATAAAGGCCGATAGAGCTTTTGGGAAATCTTCGAGGCTACTATAACAATAACAGATTTTTTTCCTCGCGGTGTCCCGATTGACAAGTTCAACAACCGTGTTTGTGCGTGTATAAGACTCGTTCGGGGGGTGCCCTCATAAATCAAGTTTCTATTATGTCATTACGTTGCGCGCGCGCGCGCGCGTGTGTGTGTATTTGTGTACGACGATCAACGTACGCGCTGCGACGTCGTGTGTATCACGTTGAAAATCGATCATATTTCTGTCAGCGTTTGTTTTGTCTGATTTACCAGGAATCTCTCCAGAGAGCATGATTATGCTTTGTGCATCACGAGTATATATATGTAACATGTGTAACGCGCGTGCAGGCCAAGAGAAATTCATGATGCAAGATATCGTGGCCTGTATTCTTGAAAATTAAGATTGATATAGACGAACTCTACGAAATTTACTTTTGTATTGTATTGTAAAAACTATTTATTTGTATCGTATTTTAGATTTCTTTATATATGCTGCATATGTGTAGCAGGTGAAAATGTATAATAGTATATAATGTTCAGCTACTGCACAACTCTCGCATGTAATACGAATTTCCTTTGTTAATTCGATACAAAAATTATATGTGTTTTCAAGGGAAGAATGCGTACGAAATACTAAATTTTCAACTGTGTATTTGGGTAAACTCCAATACCAGTCGATAACTTTTAAAGCTACAAAATCGAAGAATTCACTGTGTGTCGAATTTTAATGTATTCGTTTTGGTGATAAAAAGCATAAAATGTGCCATAAAATAACGAGCACCGCATTTTATTAAAAGAAGCTTTAATATTATATGAATATGCATGTTTTGAAAAATGTGTTCCCTGTAAGGATATACTAATAATTATTCTAGATATCTCTATGTAAGTTCGTTACGAAGTCCGTTATCTTTTGCAAAACGGTCTCCCTTTAATTGAGTTCTGTTCGCACGAATTGAATATCAGTGTTAGAGGGCATAAAATCTGGCTTATCCAAAATCAATTGTTTGCTCTCCTACACAATTCTGTAATCCAACAATTGTTTTACACTCCTCTATTAAAA
Source organism: Megastigmus stigmatizans (assembly GCA_900490015.1). Taxonomy (NCBI): domain Eukaryota; kingdom Metazoa; phylum Arthropoda; class Insecta; order Hymenoptera; family Megastigmidae; genus Megastigmus; species Megastigmus stigmatizans. The sequence continues at coordinate 3,737 of UELV01179221.1, read as the reverse complement.
ATCAGAAAAATCTTTCGTGCAGCATAAGATTTTCAATTGAGCTTATAAATTCGAGGCGCGGCAGAGTCACCTATACCAGACACGCGCAAAATGTCCGCCAAGAGCTGAAAGAAAGAAAACAGTCCGGATAGCAGCAGCGAGGAGGAAGAAATAAAGGGGTGGCCAATCTCGTGCGCGCGCCCGCGCGAAAGAGGGAAGCGAGAGAGAGAGAGAGAGAGAGAGAGAGAGAGAGAGAGAGAGAGAG
>UELV01179219.1:1013-56020 GCA_900490015.1 Megastigmus stigmatizans | reverse complement strand
ATATATATACACGTATGTATAGGAAAGAAAGGTTACACACGCGCGGGCCGTGAAAAACGTGCATCGCGTAACTTCGTGCCGTATCGCGCGTCTTCCTACCGACTTTCCTCAGCCGCGGTCATTTTTTTACATTATACACCGTGCGCGAGACACTCTAATCGCGTTCTGCTATATATATATATATATTGTAAGACGCAGCAACGAGCGAAACTGGGTCTTTCGAAACGGTCGTAATATATTTTTCTTTGTTTCCAGGTGAGCTAAGGAGTCTTTGTGCGTGTATATATGCAGCATATATATATATATATAAAACACGAGTTATCGCTATATATGTACGAGCTTTTCGTTTCGGGATTTTCTCGGTTTCTATAATAGCGGACTTGCAAATAAATTGTACAAGTATATATATATACTCGCGAACGAGCCGGGAATTTGAGGGAATAACTTTAAAACCATATCAGAGAGTCGGTCACTGGGTTATTAGTGCGAAATACTAGGAACTGCTGTATTATGCATGGCGCTGTGGTTTTGTATTTCTTTTTTTCTTTATCTCTCTCTCTGTCTCTCTCTCTCTTTCTTTCTTTCTGGAGAATATCGGCAGTGCTCCTTTTTCATTCGTTTGTAGGTAGCTGTTGTTCTGTATTCGGACTGTGAGAAGCGCGGCGGATATGCTTTTTACGAGGAGCGAAAATTCTGATCCATTATGTACGACGTTCAGGCTTTGGCGTAATTTCAGTAGTACTTTATGCATCGACTCGAGGGACTAGAACTTTTCTTTGAAAATGCATAATCATGGTGCTATATATAAAATACGATGTCAAGGAAAGTATAATATTAGACGTGTGTTTGGATGGGAATTGATGATTCATCGAGAGAATAGGTGAAAGGTGAACTCTTAGTTTCATATATCGACAAATGATCCTGTCATTGGAAGAGTGATATTTAGCAGTGTTCGATTGCCGATGGCAATGAATCAAAGCAAATCGAACTGCATGCGCACTATCGTTTTAATCGTCTGATTAGCATTCGTAACGATTTAATGATAATTCCGGGTTTGTACATAGTCAATCAATTCGACAAGATGCTTATACAAAGGAGCATTACTTTAATTGCACTTTCACGGACGCGTGAATTTTTTTCCTGTCATCACAGTCGTTTTGTCGATTGGACGTGCCATCGATTACTTATCACTGCTGTGTAAATAATTTATACTTATTCATCCAGACATAGGGTATCTTTAATAACCAGATAATGTAACTGTACAATGAAGTTTTAGAAATGATGTAGATTCATGAAGTCGGTTGTACTCTACTATATAATACTTTAAAAATATAACTTTTTAAGAGAAATGGTTTTGAAACATACCTTTGAGATCCAATTATCCAGCACCAATTCCGCACATTATAAAATCATAAAAATATCTCTTTAAAGTAGACGAAAAAGCGCCAATTAACGGCGCAACCCCAATGAAATAAATCAGAGTCCGATGAAAAAAAAAAATTATCAGCCAAAATAAAAGCGGCGAGACAGTCCACTAATAACCGCGCGGCGCATCCATTGTGCGAGATAACACAAAGCTTATACCTATAGGCTGTAACAAAGGATCCGCGCACAATATTCTCCTATAACAAACGCGCAACAACAAACGAAACAGAAAAACAAGGCAACTCTACAGGAGCCGGAATATTTCGCCTGCTTGCGCCCATAGCTTCTCTACTCGGCCCTCCCCGAAAAGATGTCCGCTACCGATAATCCCTCGATTGTTGTCCACTCCTTACGTGCACGTATGTGTGTGTGTGTGTCTGTCTGTGTGTGTGTAGGTACGTTACGCTCCGCTGATCACTATAGAGGCTAGCCTGGACAAAAAAGGCGAAAAAGGAAGGACGCGAAAGTCCTTTTTCCTCTCTCTATACGCGCAAGTTCTCTCTCTCTCTCTCTCTCTCTCTCTTTCTACTTCCGTATATACGTGCTCGAAAATTTCTCATAGTTCTTTGCCGCTTGCTTTTACGGGATGTATGTATATATGGACGCGGAAGCAGACGAGGTTTGCGCGGTGAAGGTTTATAGATTTATCTTGATGCTATGGGGCTTTGATTTGTCGTAAAATTGCACTGCAGTGGATTTTGTGCTGTAAAAGCTGGGGGTTTACGTAAATTTTGTGTTACACATTGCAATACGATTATATATTATTCTATTTCATGATTTATATTACTGTGCAATAGTACTTTTACAACTCCGTATAATAGCAATTTCATCGATTCATACTTTTCCGATTAAACAGTGCAAATTCAATCATTTTTACAAAAATTTCTCTTTCTACGTCAGCAATCCCCAATAACCCAAAGCCGAAACAGAAACGTATAGAACATGCGTCAGAACCGAAATTTCTACCGCACAATCTACCATCAACTTCGATATACACTTCGACAACAGCGAAATTCACTTGGCCGCGAGCGAAATATCCGGCTTCGCTCTTTTTAAAAATCCCGACACTCGTCGAGCTCGAAACAAAAAAAGCGTCTCTCCTCGCCCAAATGTGTCTCGCCGAATTTCCCCTCTCCCTCTCTCTGCCGAAAAAGAAATTTAATTTCAAACTCTCTCGGGCTGGCGCGCTTTCACCTTGCGCTCGCACCGAGGTGGCGGCGGCACATGCAGCAGTGCGCAAGGGCAGCAAAATAAATAACGACGATATAACGGCAAAAGTTTGCTACGCGGGCGATGCACCTACACACACTCACAGCAGCAGCAGCAGCATTTCTATACTCGGTCTTTTTCTCCGCCTCTTTCTTGTGCCTCTGCTCTACTTGAAGCTCGGCGGCAAAGGTTCCCGCGGCACTTCCGTTCTTTTCCACTTCTTCTCCTTCTCCTCCTTCTTCTTACCCAGACCTCCACTCTCTTTGGTGTGTTATATATATATATCTCGGCGAGTGTTTTTCGCACAGGCTTTTGTCTCTCTGTTGATTGCGTTTTCCGGCATTTTCCGAGGAGGTGAGAGAAGAAGAAGAATTAAGAAGAAACCCGACGATATTGCCTAGTGCATGTGTAAGAGCACCGCTCGAGTTTTAATTGTCCTTGCATCTCTCGCTGTGTGTGTGTGTAATGCGCGCACGTGGTAATTATGGATTTTAATGGGGTCGAGTATACACGAGTGAAGAGGAGGCGAATTTCGCGCGCGTGAGATTCTTCGCTGTGTGTGTGTGTGTGTGCGAACTGTAGCATTGCAAAAAAAAATTATGTATGAATGAAACTCATTTTACGTGTGATCTGCTATCGCCATGTCTCTCTTTGCATAATCGAGGAAGCGTTTGTAATAACTTTTTTTCTGTTGCTCGCGCGCGCTGGGAATGGGTTGATTATTTTTCTCGCTCATATGGCTGGATGGAACTGTAGCATTGTGATGGTATACTTTTCCGATGCTTTTTGAGTGGCTGTTCGAAACACATATCACCAATTAAGATGAAATACCAAAATATTACTTGATATGTATAATTAATGCATAAGGTCAATTAATTTTTATGCTAATATTAGTTTTACCATTGTATGATAAACTGTACTTTAATAATGTAACACATACATATATTCATATTATTTGTAAGTGATTACGTGGAATAATAGATTTAAATTTATTACATTATTATCATACTTTAATGTAGGCTAATCTATCCATAAATATTTATCGAATATACTTATCGCATTCACTTGCAACGTCCTTAAACTTTAAATACGCTAAATTCGCAATATTTTGAAGAAACCGACTAACAGAAGATAACACACAATAAAGAACGAATTTATCGTACTCTGATTATAACTATATACCTTTTTTCCCAGTACGCACGATATTTATATCGATAATCGTAAAAAAACCTCGAATAACCACCAGCTACCTGTTAACAATAAAAATGATCGCGACTCGAGTGTCGTTTCCCAGTAACCCGCGTTGATACATTTCCCCTGGTGCCGCTGTCGCAATAAATAACAAATAAAAAAAAGAAACCGTTTACACGGATTAAGCGCCGCGATTGTGCCGAGCGAACATCTCGGTCCCCCGTGTGCGCGCGATCGTTTATCAGGATATCTTTGAAGTAGCGACGGGCGCGCGATTCCGTTGATATAATACTTTTGTATACAGAAATACAATTGTCTTATCGGCGCAGCTACCGCGAGTCGTTCTACCGACAATAGACATGCGGCTGTAATGCCAAGACGGGTATTAGTGGATCATATCCGCCGGCCCGAAAAAAAGGAATTATTAATTTTGTGTCATCTTTATATAGGTTATATACGCACGTAAAATGAGTGTTTGCAGAGACAGGCGCCCCGCAAAAAAAAGTTCACGCGGTAACCTTCAAAAAGCACATCTCGCTCGTTAATACCGTATACACGTTTAACGTCCAGCACCACACCGACTAAAAATAGAGCCACGAGTGCAGGGTATTCTTCTCTCTCTCTTTCTCTCTTTTTTTTTTGTTCATTTCGTCTCTCTTTTGGTGAACTTTTTTTTCTGCCACGAGCCGAGCTGACGCACACAAATATTTGCGTCCGCAGGCGTGAGATGAATTTATAATTCGCGACAAATGTTTAAAAGGCGCACACGCGGACTTTTTGGTTATGGGAAAATTTAAATTTCTAATTAGCAGTCGGCGCGCGCGGTGCGAATTTATATTTAAGTTTTTGCGAGGTTGGAAAATTTTCCTGCAACAATCAGCCGATACTTTTGACCATTTTACGATGATTACGTGTGTGAATGGCTGTATTTTGCGAGGCACACACGATATTGGCGAATTGATTTCAGTGCTATTTTAGCTTGTGTGTGTGTGCGTGCCAGGAGGCGGAGGCGTATACACACTCATTATTTTTGTTGGAACGCAATTTGTGCAACTTGCCTACGTATATGTGTATACGCCGTTGCACTACGTTATATGGCAATAACGACGCGTTGCTTTATAAAAAGAACCGATTGCTTACCTTCAAACTCGCGCATCGAGTCTCTGTCCGACTTGTATATCCCTGAACTTTTACGCGACCGCGTAAATTGTTAAATGTTGTCGCTCATAGGAATTTCATTTAAAAGCCGCTTGGTGAAAAAATCTGCTGTATTTCTATTCACCTTAAGAAATTCCTTGGGACGTAAAGCCATCGAAATAGTGTCCAAAATCGAAGGTTAAATACTATATACACTTCTTATAGGTATAAAAAGTGATTTATGACCGTAAGGCTCGTATAAAAGCCGAATAAGAAGATATTTACGCGGATTTATGCCTTATTTCCAAGTAACATTATTTCTAAAAATAAGTCGTCAGATGAAATAATCAATTCCATCCATTTAGTTTTTCAGCTCGAATCAATCTCCCTTCTCCCCCTCCCGCCCGCGCCACCACCATATGCACATGCAAGAGTTAAAAATATATCTGGCTAACCTAGATCGCGCTAACAAAACCAAAAGAAAATGATCGAAAGATTAGAAAAAGCGATATAATACGCTACTCTAGCGCAAACTGGATTTCACATCAATATAATATCACGCTTCAAAGTCGTTCGCTCAATCAAGGGTCAAAGCAATCGTCCAGCTTGAATAACCAGTTTAAACATCATCATCCTAACGTATAACATAATACGGCAGTTTGTCGAAAAATGCCCAATAGTTAATATAACCAATATATGTATCCAATTGATTTAATTTGTTGTCCAACAGGCGAAGGCTGCGTAGAGAAGCCGGTATCGACGCTCTGGCGCAATTACGTGGGCAGCAATCGTCCGGACGTGTCGATGAGACTGACAGTGACGAACGGCGGCTTGACCGCCACGACAAAAGACCACGGCTTAACCGAGTACTGGGCCCATAGGGTAACCTACTGCACGGCCCCTGCATCTCATCCCCGTCTATTCGTCTGGGTCTACAGACACGAGGGCCGGAGGTTGAGGCCTGAGCTCAGGTGTCACGCGGCACTCTGCTCGAAGGAGTCGACCGCCCGGAGACTGGCCTCTGTCCTCAATGCCAGGCTGCATCAGGCGCTACTCGAGTTCCGCAGGGACAAAGTCTCTAGACAGAATGCCAGGTAATTTTTGCCAGGAGCTTTTTGGTTTTTTTCTGTTTTGTTTTTATAAGAATGTGTGAATGATATTGCGAGCTGCCGACGCGGAAGACGTTGCGAAAAGTAGTTTTGCTGAATGAATTTCATTGAATTTTAATGCTATATGGAAGACGGGGAATGCGGTTTGTTCTGCGTGGCAGTGCGCGTGCATGCAGATTGTATATAAGAAAGTGGCATTGATATAGACGATCGATCTGTTTCATTTATTCTGCGTGTAATATATATATATATATATATATTCCTCGTCAATTCGTTTATTTGCGTGTCTCAAAGAATTCAGAATAAATAGCGCGATTTTAAGATTAATGAATATGCTATTATATTAATAAAAATACTTGCATTATTAAAAACTATTTCTAAAAAGTTTTTTTGTTTACATTTGTTTAAAAAGAAGCGGAAAAAGCTTACTGTTGTTTGCTAATTATTTACAACTTCTTTTATCTTCTATAAATTGCGATCTTAATTAAAACTTTAAAATATTTAAATGTCAGCTAAAGCTCAATGACGTAGATGTAAATTATAATGCTCATAAAAAATTAAAATAAGTATAAAATGCGACTATTTATAAGGCTCAATATAACGAAAATTTGTGTAGGAAAGGTTATTGTTATAATTTATTCAGCGGACTGGTGTCGAACGCGTGTCTTTGGACTGAATTTATTACGCGGAATCGATTGGTGTTATACCTATTTACAAAAAATACTAACAATAATATAATACTTAATTTAATATATAAATTGACTCATAATTCGTTGAAGCCTTGGTCTAAACGACATTAATTCAGATAAAAAGAATAATCAACAATATTTTATTTTGCGTAACAATTCATTTTTATTTCATCAGAGTGTATATTATAAACAAAATCAAATGATTGAAGGATAAAAGGCAATATAATCTATCTACGCGTGATGAGAATAAAATGTTTGTAAAAACCATTGGTATCTTATCATTCATTTTTACGAGTTGCCATTTTGAAAATATAACAGCAGTGATTGTTTCTACTTTTTTCCGTGTGCGACAAGAAAATATTCCATCTTTTCATTTTACAATCTTATGTATTCTTCCACTTGTCTGCATACTGAAAAATTTTGATTCAATTGAAAATCAATCTTTTTTAACCTTATAACTCGATTTATCAAGAATATATACATTTCTCCTTTAGAAATTATGTCAAGATACATTATATAAATTTCATTTATTCAAGAAATATGCAAACTTATCTGAATGCAATTGTCTGATTGAAATATGCATTAGGCAAGAGATTGCATTTTTGACCTTGTACTTTCTAAGGAAATGAAGAGTCACAGAATCCATAATAGTCGTGTACCGTTTGCGAAGTAATTTCTTATAAATATCGTCCTTGGTACACTATTTTTTTTAAAGTAAATTTGTCTTATTCACCATCACGTTTTCAATTTCAACGTGGACATGATGAAAAACTATTGAAAAGATACCCAGAAAAAGCCTCGAGTCTTTTTTCTACTTCTATAGTTTAACGTTTTTAGATTGATTTCTCATCAAAAAACTTTGAGTACGGATAAAAAGTTGTATAATGTGCTAAGAAATCGTTTGGTCAAGATAAATAGAGTCATTAAAATTCTAAAGAAAAAATTCTAATGGATTCCGTAATAAAAGAGCTCGTTTTTCATCTATGGCATTATCTTTTTACTGTAATAGTTCATTTTTATTTTAAATGTTTGCTTCCAAAATTCTTTTATCAAAATATTTATTATTTAATACCGTCAGTGTTATTAAATGTGTACGTATGTAAAATTTAAACAAGCAATCACTTTTTCGCGAAACCATAATTTATGCATGAGTCCCAATTTAAGTAAGCCTATTTCTCATTTACAAATTACCTACATATATACACTTATATATATAGTATGTAGGTATGTATATATTGAATGTTTCTGATGAAAAACCTGTTTTTTCCGTCTATTTACGTCGAACTAATCACGTAAAACTCTTAATCACTTTTAAACGACAATTCTTAAATACAAGCAGAATAGAAGAGAGAGTTTAGTGAGATAAGTACGAAAGAATGTAAATAAGTTCTCCAATGTAGCTTGACTAAATTTATTCAGATCCTTATTATTTTTATTTTAATTTTAACTTTTAAGGGGGTAGAATCTTAAAAAATTTAAATTTCATTTAAATTAAAATCATATAACAAACTTCTACCTAGTAAAATTTAATTTATATCGGACGATATAAGAAAAACGAAGAATTTGTTATTAATAGCGATTTTATTATCTTAGGTACTTATGCTATTTTACTTTCTTAAACAGTTCGATAACTGAAGATGATTCATTTTAAAAATCATATAATATCAGATAACGTCATAAGGAAACTTTCATTTTCAATAGCTTTCTACGATTTCACTTGTTTGAAAAAATGAAATAGTGAAATATAGATACTATCAATTAATTTTATTAATTCATGTAGCCAGTCAAAAAGAGAAATTTTTATTGTTATATTATTTATACTTTACAATATTTATTAATGTTATTATCTAGTATAAAAAAAATTATATCTAATTTTATTATATTCTTATATTAAATCTAATGTTTTTGACCAGTAAGTAATACTTAAACAAATAAATGTTTTTTTAAATCTTATTTCGCTACGGAAAAATACAAAATGTTTATTATTTTATAAAGTATCAAATGCTTTTTGGATTTAATATTCATTATCGAATAAATAACCGAATGTCAGATATTGAGTAATAATTTTATAATTTAAACTTTTATAGGTGCATTTTGATGCCAGCAACTTTTTTAAATATCCATAAATTTCAGATGCATTGACAAAAAGTGCGGTATATAAGGAAACTCATTCGTTTGAAATTTATTATTTATGACTGTTTTTGAGTTTCCAAATATGTGAAAACACCGCGCTCATCCCGATAAATTCACCAATGCAGATTGTTTCATTTCACCAAAACATCGAAGAGAATATTTTTTTGCGTCGATCATCTCTAATATGTTTAGAGCTTAAAATACGGTTTTTATGGCTATTTGTACGAATGATATTTACGCGACAAATGATCGAAACACTATAATTTCGTTCTTCCCACACCTGCGTGCCTTGAAACAAAACAGTTTCATCACAATTTCTATAAATATCTCATTTGAATTTTGTCTGACTTCAGGTTATCCTTGGCGAACGCAGTCTACGAGAATCCCTCGTTACCACGCAGGAAAATCCTGCTGAGCACTGGCGGTTCAAATTATCGTCCACCACTGGAACGTTCGAAGAGCGCACCGAAACTCTCGGCGATCGAGGAAGACGCGGTTGCCGAGGAGATCGAGCAGCAGCGCTTCCTCGAGGAGCTCCGCTCGCTGGAGCACGTGGCCCGAAGTTGGCAGGAACAGGAGGGCTGGAGATTGGCCAGGTTACTCGATGCTCTGCATCGCGAGTCGTCCGATGAGAACGGCAGTATCTCCAGTGGATGTGAGACCGCTAGCACAGCTAATAGCGAGGAGAGGGTTTCCAGCAGCGAGGATTCGCATTTGCCTCACGAGCCGGAAATTTTAAATGGTGAGGCTTTTATTGGTCTTATTGCGTACGGATTTGGTTTTCTTTTTTGGAATGACGATTCAGAGATAAATTCAAAAGCTGCTGGAAATTTCTTCGATTCAAAGTGATGGGGCGAATCGAATCGTTGTGATGTTTTGAAACTATTACGGTCTCGACAATTGTAATATATACAATACGCACAATTAGTGAATTATCATTGGCATTGGTTTAATGTCCAGATCTTGCAACTCAATTCGTTTAACTTATTTGACTGTATGCGAGTTCAAACCATTATTCAGAATATGCACTGTGACCCAGTTGTGTTTATTTTGGATTCCGGGAGACTCTAGAATCTACATAAAAAAGTGTGTTAAATTCCCTAATATGCATATGTATGAGATCTTCAAATGGAGCATGAACAATGATATTTCGCTGCGTAACTACAATTCGATAACCTCTATACTTTTACTCTGCATACTTCACATTTACATACACTGGCATTGTGATTTCGGGGAATTCCTCTGCTTTATAGTTATGAGGAATGAGAAAAAAAACAGAGCGTTTCTTGTCGAGAAACCTTTACATGCCATTTAAACGTTTTAGAAACTACTTTAAGAATTGAAATGTAAATACATTCACAAGTACTTATCTGTATTTTAAATAATGCCCTGATCTTCGCACTGCTATACTCTCAAAATCTGAAAATGCAAAGTCACTGCAAAAATAAAGTGTCAGTTAGTATTCATTCTTTCAGGGTTATTACTACTATTTCATGTAAAGTATCCTACAAATTGTTTGTTTTGATCTAAAAGTTTAATAAATATTGTATTGAAAATAAAACGATCGCTGGAGTTTTTCGGTGACACATATATATCCACATCGGTTTAAAACCAGCAACTAAATCCATCGCTAATCCATAATCATATTTTGCTTGTACAGGCGAACGAACCAACGGCAAAGTCCTGACAGCGGCAATGACCACCGCTCCTATGTCGACAGCAACACCGGCCCTGTGCAACTCGGGCGGTCTGCACCAGCTGGCAACCGAGGGTCCACGTCGGAACTCGGACGGCTCGCCGAATTTCATGACCTGCGCGGGTAGTCCGCGTTTCCGCCGACGAAGCAGCCGACAGACCCGTACGCGCAGTCGTAAATCGCTATTGGCCACAGCCAGCAACGGCAGCAGTTTCTCGCTGTCGCGCAGCGAAGGCGAGGAGTCGATGGAGGAGGACGACGAGGATGCCGATGTCCTACCACCGACCAATAACGCGGTAGTTGCCGATGGCAATTACTTCGACTTCGAGGATGTCGAGGATCTGGATGAAATAGTGGACTTCCGGCCACATGGCGAGAGTCCCAGGAAATCGTGCACCGGTACACAACCAACCACGAGGCTGCAGGTGAGAGTCCATTTATATTTATTGACTCGGTTGTATTCGCGAGGAATTTCTGATTGATACGTTGCGATGATAGCTTTGTGAGATAAGCCGCGTTTCCTAAATTTAGCTCAAGAGACTGTTATCTATACAAGATCGTTGTTATTGTTATCAATCACAGTTTTTGTTTGCTCGATGCTCGGTGGATTACTGAAAATTTATGACGAAACGTTATCGGCTACGTATTCTTGCAGAACGCGTTAACCCCGTTGAATTATTCATTTTGCAATTGTCTGCTGAAACCTATTAAGCATTTGGCCCCAAAAATTTTTATAGCTTCATACCTGGAATCATACTTAATCGGCGCATACTACAACAATAGCGATGACGACACTTTCTAAATGCATGTGTATATATTGTATTCGCAGAACGACAGTTACGCAGCCCTTATCGCTAGGCGAGAGGATGTGCGCAAGCTAATGACGTCACGTAGAGGCTGCCCGTCATCGAGAGACGAGATCGACGGCTGCGAGGACACGACCTGCACCACGACCGTCGTCAATTCGAATACGTTGACGACAACAATGAATGGTACAACGATGAATTCGGGTATGACGACGACGACAACGACGACGACGACTTTCCACACTCTGGGATCACTGGACGAGGAGGAAGCTGACAGCGACGAAAGCGGCTACGTCGAGGCCTCGCCCAAAAGTTCCATGGACCGGACGGAGCTAAAGAGTCGCAAAGAGTCGGATGAGATGGATAAGGATACCCAGGAGAAGAACAACAATGACACCAGTCTGCCACCTACCGATGAGGACATCGTTCGCACGAAGAGTATCCAAGCTCCAATTGTGAACTGTCCGGAGACGATGAAAATGAACGGTAGCGCGGAGTATACGTCGGATAAAGCCGAGTTCATCAAATGTCCGATATCGGAGACGATCAAGAAGCTGGCTAACGCCTCGCTGAGGAGCTCCAAAGGTATGAGAATGTCGAACGGCTGTCTCGAGTCGCTGAGTGCAGTGGGCGGAAGTGGTAACAAGGCGGCGAACAAGCCGGAGATAGACGCAGAGTCGCCGAGTCTGATGCAGAGGAAACGACTGTTGGCCCAGCATGGCGTCACCGTCTGAACCAGAGGATGATGCTTCAACAGCTCGTCAATGTGTTTTTTTTTTGTTGTGGGCTTTATGCTTTTTCGCCTCTCTGTGGAGGGAAGGATTCTTGAGAGCGAGTATTTACTGATGGTGTACTTTGAGTGTGAACTGGTCCAGTGGTGTGGCACGTCTGTGTGTGTGTATCTTGACTGCGATGGGATACGAGTGTATGCTGGAATCTCTATTGACGCTTCAGAATGAATTTCAAGTCTTTGGAGAAGCGATGATTTTTCTTTTTCCTTTTATGTGGGTTTCGATGATATTTTTTGGCGAAAATTTAGATTTCGAAGCTTGACGCTGTACAAAACAATGTAACGTTTCATTATGTGCGACATAATTTTATGCCAACGTTATTCTTTCTATATTTTAGAAAATTCGTACCATTTAACTATTTTCTTTATTACGATTAACAATACTTTATTGTTTATCAACACTCTTTAAGGCTTGAATTTTATTCTAAAATGTTTAAGAAAGTAAGATTCTTACTGATTACGCGATATAAGCAAATTGCGCGGATTAATTGTGTTATAAATGTGCGATTCTGCGGTTACAATTAGTTTAGTCATTTCTTATATGTTGTGCGTTTACGATGAAAGGCGATTCTTGCGACTCGTGACAAAGTCTATTGTTATACGAAGCTATATTCGAAAGAGTTGTGCTAGCGACAATGAATGTAATAACGAGATGTTTGTTGTCCCGTATATACATAATATATATATATATATGCATATACTTTCCTCGGTGTACATTAGAGAAGATAATAATTGCTGGAAGCAACTTTTTTTCTTGTATAGTATATAATAAATGTTCTATTATCGCGCGAAAAGGGTTTCGAGCCGCGCAACGAAATTATTTTTCTTTTTTTCCTGTGTGAAAATATACTTTTTTTTTTCTTCCGCGTAGACGTTTAAGGTTTCGGGCGAAAATGTTTTAATCATGATGTAACACTGTAAAACCGTACGTATATCGAAATTAAGATGATTGTAGCAAAAGTTATCTCCTAGATTTTCACGAATATTAGTTCCTTCCGTTGTCTTTGTAAGCATTTAGTGGTTATTGAATTGATACCAATTTCCATGTCAAATTTGTATATGTGATATTCTTTTAAGAAAATTCTGTGTTGCGTGACGTTGTATTTTATAGGTATATTATATGCAAGATATAGGCGAAATTTTAATCCTGTTTTTTTTTTTTACTTTTTAATTGCGTAGTTAAAATTCGTGATATCGAACCGCAATGTGTGCAATATAAGTCGCATTCATTGTAATCACAATATTTAGGTGGAAGTTGAAAAAAATTATAAAACAAAAAAAGTTTAAAAAGTATAATTAATTGCGAAGAAAAGTAATTAGAAGTAGAAGCCTCGTGAGATATATTATATATATTTCCATTTTCTGAAGAAAAAAAATGTTAAACAAATTCTATAAGTGTTATATTAATAGTTGTAGAAGAGATAAGAAAATATTTGTGAAAAATCTTGAACGACTTTTGTGACAACTACTAACTAATTTAACTGTAAACTCTTCGCTTGTCGCGTCATCGCGAACTGAAAAATCATCACGAAAGGATGACACGACGCGCGAAGATTTTCTTAGCGAAGATTTCCTCCAAAAACATTTTCCCCGCGAAGATTGTAGAGGATATACGATTATTAAATTAATGGACTATGTAAAGGAGAGATTATAGACAGTGTCGGATGAGCTTTTCCATGGACATTAATTAATACTTTCGCAAAGGCGATAATTACAAATTAGTTCGTCGTAGACATGTATACGCGAGTGGAAAAATAACGAGCGAGACTGTTGTATTGACTCGCCCGTTGCGTGTTATTTCATTTTTTTTTTAATTGTTTTAATGTATGATTTTCAAGATCGTTGCAATTGCTGTAGTATTATGAAGGAATACTTCTGATATCCGTTACGAGAAGTATTTTCACGTGTATATATATAATTATTCGATGTATGTACAAGTATATAATGTGGCCCGATCAGAATTTTCGACTGGTGATGTGCGAGACGTCAGTGGAAAGGGCTTTTTATTGAATCAAACATGGTGCGAACTACGATCCCCTAAGGATAATAAACTATTATTAAATTATTCATTACTTGTTTTTATTCCTATCCTCATACCACAACATTATAATAATCATATTTCATTTTATTATTTGTCGAACATTTATGAAATTTTAATAAATTGAATGCCGCAATATTTTTTCTTTGATAGACTATTTACAAAATATACTTCGTACGATAATAGTTATAAAAAATTAAATATTATTTAAGTAAGGATAACGAAATGGAATTCTATTGATTGTATACAATTTTATTTAAATCACTCAATTGAGTGAATACCATTATAAAATTTTCTTAATATCCTTTAAAAAAGCTAATAGATAATAATTTCTTTTAAATTAATCAGCACATTTTGTCACGTAATACTTTTATGCATTTTATGCTAATGATGCTACGGCGCATTAATGATGATAACAATGAGATTTTTTAATTTAAAATAATTTATTTATTTCCAATCTACTATGTGGTCCTTTTCAAAAAGAAAGTAATCAGCATATGTAATAATTAAACAAATTATATAAACCAAATATATTAGTATATTACGTGATTACAAAAAAATATTGTTACCATGCGAAGATAAGTAAGAAAGCCAAGGAGAATTTTAGTTCCCTCATTTGATATATATACCATATACCTGTGGCGTGTTACGAGAATATGATATTCAGTAGTTGGTCCAAGTTTCTGAAGATGACAGTACTTCACAGTAAAAATTTGCTGCAACAGAAAATATACTTGCATTTTCGCAAATTGTTGTTGAATTAAAGAATTGGAAATAAATTATTGTATTCCGTGATGATCGATTAAGCCATCTCACATTAAGAAAATACTTGTACCTTTTTAATTTTTTAATTGAGTAGGTAGCCCGAATTAATTACAAATTAATGAAAAATATTCAATTAAAATTACGACTTAAAGTTCGTATATAACATATTTAAATGTAGTTTGAGTTTGAACGTTTAAAACTTAAAATCTTGTAATTAATGTTGCTTAAGTAGCAAAAATATTGAATATATATAATAATATTTAAAATATGAATAGATATTAAGTTAATTTTGCATATAAAATTTATGCTTGCTGCATAAGTTTACTGGTAAAGCTACATTCGATGAAGCTGTTTAGCACAAGAACATTCAAATATTTGCATCTATATGATAAAAACATCGCATAGAAACTAGCGAATATTGTTAATTTAAAAAGGTATGTATGAAGATAGAGAATTTGTAAAATTGAGGTTTTGGAGCCGTTGTCGCAACGCACAATAAATTAACGTGTTTCTATACATGTTTTACATGCGATGTATATGGTTATGGATAATTCTAAAGTATACAATTTACTTGCTTGTAATATAATCTGTGTATTTGATCCGGTTTAATAAAGACACTTTGCTTATGGTCAAGATATAAGCCTCCAAGCTCAGAATCTCTCATATTTATTTTTAGAAATTATTGTTAGGAAAAATTTATTTTTATTTCGATCTATCCATTAAATTTTTTGTAACAAATAATCTTCATTTGCTCGGTTAATTTTGCTATTTAATGCATACATTTATTTAAACTCAAGTATTTAATAAATTCTTTGCACAAATGAACTGTTGTCGCACAATCTCGCAATGTAAAAATCTATAATTTAAATTCATCCAAAACTACAACCAATCAAGTAATTATTCAATAGCAAGTAATTAATTGTAGCACCGGAAAAAGAAAAACTAAATAACATAAGCAAGAAACAAATCAAAAACTCAGATTTTATCTCGCTTCCCGATGATTTATTAGCCGCGCACACGGGATGAGCTGTGACATGATCTTCGTGCCAAATGCACAAGAGAAAGAGCGAGAGAAGATATACGCAGGCGGCTGGTGTAAGACTGCGATGGCGGTTTGCAAGCAAAACGCGGAACGCGAATGATAGAAAGTCGTGGGAATAGTAGTAGTAGTAGTAGTAGTGGTAGTAGTAGTAGTAACAGAAGAAGGAAGTGGAAGGGCGCATAAGAGAGGCGCGGACATCGGAGCTCGAGAGAAAGAGAGAGAGAGAGAGCGAGCGAGCGAGGCCTTGCGTCGTGTCAAGATCAAGGTATCGTGCCGTACCTATACACGCACGTTACTACTTACGTCCAATAGCCCGCGCGCTTTTTATGCTTTATCGCTCAGCGCGACGACGCGCTGACTCTTTGTGCACCTTATGCTTACCTGTTCCAGTACTTCCTTATTATTTCTCTTCTCTGCTTTTCTCCGCTTGTTCGTTAACCTTGATACTGAGATTATTTGGTGCGTTTTGAAGTATTGCGTATTAAGGTTAATCAAATTGGTGGGACTATGATTTATGATTATGTATAATGTATTTGTAAATTTCCTTCGAAAGAATTTCCCTCTTTATTGGCTTGGTTTGAAAATATATTTGAATCTTAGAATTGATACATCTATTTCTATAGTTTATTTGCTTGTTACAACTTTTCTAGTTAGGACTGTTAGACTGATGAATCAGTGAAATCAAACGCGAAACTAAAATATAGAATTGTAGCCACATATTTCTTACATATTTTTCGTTCATATTAACAAAAAACAACTAATCTCTTCAATCAATACAGTTTTTTTTTGTACAGCTGTTCCGCCGAATTACACACCAATGCCCCAAACTACCGAAGAGCCAGCATAATTTTCAATTTCACCCGTTTCCTCCAATAATCCCTTAAATCCACCACCCAATAACCCAATAAGCAGAACTGTAAAAAGGAACCGACACCTTTTACTACAAGCGCCGCGCTACTCAACGAAATCAAAGAAGACAGAAAAAAACAGGCAAGATTCCGAAATGAAAAAAAAAGCAGCAGCGCGCCTCTCGTATAATATGCGCGTATAGCCGGCAAAGAATGTGTCTGCATGCGTTACGGCCGCCGCGTGCACAAATCATCCGAGAGTTATAAAAACAGGTAGGACTTGAAATTTCGAACGAAAGGAAAATACCCGTAATGCAAGTTTATATACACAGCAGCAGCAACAGACACTCGAGTATATATCCAAAGAGACTCGGTGTCGAGTCAAAGTAGCGCTCTCGCTCACTCGCTTATACTCGCGCGCGCGCACCCATTTCCGCGGCCTACTAACCGCCCAGCAGCAGCAGCAGCAGCTTGAGCTCGTCCATTTTGTGTCTGTCTGTGTACGGATATATATATACAATGAGGGACCACGAGGAGATGCAAAACTTACGGCGGTGTGGATCGTCCCCGAGGCGCCTTTCCCCGCCGTTCGTAAACATCTTACATAAACCACGATTCGAACTTTTTCGCTAAATTATTATTATTATTGCATGAGGGCGAGGGAAGAGAAAAGAGGCGAGTGTCTGATCATCTCGCTGAGCCTATCGGCGGGGACCATTGCCTCGTATTTATCGTTGATTCTTTAAATGATATTTTCACTTCGCGCTTTATATGCGTGCGAGTTTAGAATTATGCACGCGCTGCATTCCTCCGTATAGGTAGTGAGTATCATTGTAATTTATGAGTTTTCAGACTGTTTCGTACAATTTTATTTGCCGATTCCAGTTCCTGGTTAATTGGGTGAAGAGGAATTATCATTAAATTTGTAGAGAACATACGTACTTGAGTGTTTAATGGAGCTTGTTATTTATGAAAATAAATACTCGCCGAGAATTACGATCCATTTTTATCAGCGTATTAATTGCCAATACGGCCATTTCTAAAAATCTGTTACACATCTGAATTACAAATATTATTCGATATTAAATTTTGCGCACGATTGATGATTATAATTTCACGACAGCTGCACTGCACGCTAAAAATCGCTCACATTATAATGCAAAACTGGAAAATCCCAAAGAGACAGTGCGGCAGCATCTCGTCTAAAAATAAAACATCCCAGTACCGTAAAAGTTTACGATTGTTCTTCACCATCCACAAATAAACTCGCTCAATAAAAAAACCTCGAATGCACGCGTGTGTGTATCCCCTCCAAGTAAAACAATCCTCGTTTAGCGATATAGCAACCAGAAAAGAAAACCTACAATAGCCAACCTGTCCGATAATCACTGCATATCGCATACATACTCACCCTATCGAAGAAGGGATAACAAAAAAAAGTATACCTGCAGCAGACATGCGTACGGTACCGATTTTTCGGTTCGTATACATATATAGATATATACGGGTAGGCGCAGATTCCGCGCGTACAATCTAATGGGGGCCTCGGCGATGGAGCCCGCAGCAGCAGCAGCGGCGGCGGCGGCGGCGGCGGCGGCGGTGGCGGCGGCGGCGGCGGCGGCGGTGGCGGCGGCGAACGAGTGCGCGTCGAGCTCCGAGGCAGTGTTAACGGCCTTGCTCGATTATGTAGGTCACGAAACAAGGTCCCAGCGCGAGGAGCTGCTGCCCGCGAGGAGCTGCGCCTGATGCCGAGAGAGTCGGGGAGAGGAGAGATGGATGAAAGAGAAAGATGGGGAGAAAGAGAGAGAGAGAGAAGAGGAGTGGGCTGCTTTATAGGCTGTTAAGACAATGGGGATCAGAGGTGGTTTACAAGTTTTTCTTCGTTTTTGGGTTAGTTGCGGGACTGTGGCTTGGGATATATCGCATGGCTAACCCTTTAATAGCTATGCTAAGTGGGATTAGTTGGCAGTTTGAGAGTATTTTAAAATTATTCACTGATAATAATGGCATTTGTTAATTGAAATTTGGACTATTCTATCTGGTTAGAGTTAAAAATATTATTAAAAATATACTTGATAATAATTACGTTTTTATATAATAATTTTCAACGCTAAATAAAGGTCTGCTTTCCAATTTTGAATTTATAATGTCGGAGATAATGTATATTTATCTGATACATATCATATATGTACATATTGTACGATATTGCATTGTAATAAATAATTGAGTTTTAAAATTGAATTCTTGATTATAAGTATCTATCTATAAATTACCTATATATTATTGTTAAACTTAGATGAACCCTTAAAAGTCATTTTGAAAAAAGAAAATTTATCTATATTATGCGTATTAAAATTTATTTATGAATAACATCACGACTAAAATTTAAATCTGCAGTAAAAATCTGAAAATTCAAAGTGACGGACCCGATATTGTAAATTTTATACTTCAAACTTTCACCGTTTTTGATTAAAATTGGATAGAAATCTTAAGAACCACTAAATAAAAGACGTAGATCACATTACAACTTAATCATCTCAAGTATACGGCGTGTAGAATTTCTCCTAAAAATACATTTTTCGACTTGACCCTTGACCAAATACAACATTCAAATTGTATTATAAATTTTAAATATACATTAGATAATAATGATTAAAGTTAATTTAAATATTAATTAACGCCTACATATTTGACTATATTAAATCTGATACAAAAAGTTTAATCTAATGTTAACCAAGAATAAAAAGCAATAAAGTTTATAGTATCTTATTAGCCGCGGACTGGCAAATGTATTCGTCTTCCTAGTCGCTATATAGACTTTCCCATATCGAACTATAAGAACGTGGGTGAGCAAAGGCATAATGGACCCGACACTAGATCGAGCCGATATCTTCGATCAAGTCTTTCTATATAGCGGAGGTTCAGGAGATGAGCATTTTTCGCGGGCGCGCATTATATGCGCATCATTAGTTCCCTCGATTGAGGCTTTGAATTATTTAAGTTAAACAGCGTTCGCCGAGATCTATACAGTAACGGAAAAATGTGGAATATTGTGCTTTCTTCTTGCATTCTCTTTGGTTTTCGTTTATGACGCCGAAAATGTCTATAATGGTTGCAGAAAAGAATTTTTATTGAATGGATAACAAAGAGATATTGTTATTGGAAACTGGAGAATAAGAAGATTCTTATATATTGTTTTACAGCAGATTAAAAAAAGTTTTTGTTTTGTTCAAAACTTACTTTTTATAATTTATATACATAATAGACAATGTACATTATTCTTGTTATGGTAGTTTTAGCGCGCAAGAAATGACCTGTACGAAAATTACCCGAACGATTATTACCCACGAGAGCGATATTATCCATTTAATTTGGTGTATACCCTCGATTTGGCGAAATCTTCTGTGAAACCGCTGTTAAAAGATACACTACGATATGCCTTTTATGTGATGAGAACTTTACCACGGGGAAGACTATCCCATTGCGCACTATGGCGGCGCAGTAAATGTTCTACACGCCGGCCGTGAAATTTCAAATAAGTAGGTAATGTGTGAACCTCGTTTTGTACGCGCATCTCGGCTAACAACAAATATTTGATATAGTCCTTTCTTTGTGTATATATATCGAACAATCATTTACGTCCTTTCTTTTTGTTTCTTCAATCTGTTATACAAATAACGAAAATATTCTATAATATACGTGATTTTCGTCTATTACAATTGTTGCCAATAACTACTGTTCTTATAAAGATTTTGATAAGTAAAATTTCACTTAATGATGTGATTCAGTATGTAAATAACTAGGAAATGATTAGAAAAAAGTACACATTTTCTGTTTGCATATACTTTATTTTTCATTAACTTACATATATACACTTTTGGTCAATAAATCATATGCCTGATATTGAATTCTTTGTGCATACAGTGTAGAAAGTTTTTCGAAAAAAATTTAAATTCAATAAAGGAAAGTTGTCAGTTTCAAAAATTGGAATAGTAAAATATAAATTGATGCGATATTAATGACTAGTTAAACAAGAATTATATTTCTTCAATGAATTTTAATGATTCTTATCGAATAAAAATCTGACATCAAATACTGGAGAAAATTAAAGTTAAATAAAAAGAATTTATTACAGAAATATAAACACTTAAATAGTTTAAGCAGCTTTAATATTAATAATAAAAAAAGTTTGTTGGAATAGTTAATTAAGAAAAAGTTTCATATAAAATCACTACCTTTTTCTAGTTGTAGTTTACGATGGCTTTTCTGATATAGTATTAAACTATCTGAAATTCAAATTTATCAGAATTTAAAATGCATGAAACGACATAAAGAAGCGCGCTATATTTCGGAATCTGCAAGTTAACTTTCCATTCCGCATAAGGAATTTTAAGAATGGAATCGCTTTTTAACCCACAGAATATAACAAAATTTACAAGGTTCGCGGAATCATTTTTAGCAGCTTAATTATACAACATTCAAGCCGACAATATAAAAATATGAAGATCCTAAATATTTCTTTTATGGCATCAATAAAGTTTACATTGTATATTCTGAATGTTCTAATATTTTATTCTGATTTATGTTATTTCATATAATACAATTATTAATTTTACTGCGTTGCACATGGCTGTATAATGTATTTCCTGCGTATATTTTAACTTTCCATGCACTTTATTTAATTGAATTTTTAGTAATAACTATAAGATTATATTTTCTTTTTAGTTCTGCAAAAATTTATGAACAATCATAAATCATAAATGAAACTTATGGGACATGAAGATAAAGTATTGTAATAAGTTGTTCAACTAAATATTTCTTCAAGATAACTAGATTTTTATTTTTGATTGTTCCTGCAAAGAAATTATTTTGTTCCGTGTAAACGTTACAAAGGCAGTAACGGTGAAGTCAATTTTTCAAATCGGTTCTAAAAAGGTCATAGAACTTAGACTACATTGGATATTTAAAAGAATGAACACAATATTTTAAATAGACCGTGGTTTCGATTTTCAAATTGAAAAAGAAAAAACTTTATGTTCAAAACATAGATTCGATAAAATTACAATAAACAAACAAATCAAGAATTTATTTTACAATAATTTATTTTACCATAATAATCATATGCATAACAATAAAAGATTGTTCAAATTTCAGACAAAAAATTACTGAAATATCTCCGCTATCAACCGGACTCTAACTGTTAAACACCTCTTTTCTCCCGCGGTCCTTAAATGAGTAATGAAATTCAACAGACCCTAAAGTCCCTGGAACATGGCACACCTTGGTCCTATAAACCAAAATCCTACTTCCAGTCTCTAATCCATCCGGAATGCCTCTATAAAACCGTTTCACCGTCCATACAAAACAACTCATAGTTGAAAAGCTCTTTAAAGAAATAAACTAAGGAACTATACTCGTAACGAAAAAAAGAATTTCTCTCCGTCCGTAGCACGTGCGTCACAATTCAACCTGTCCACGATCCAATGTCCCCCTTCCCATCGACCGATCCGCAGGATTGAAATTTTGATATAGAAAGAGTGAAAGGAGTCACAAATCAAATATTTCGTCCATCCCAGAAGCAGCACGAGGATAAGGCAATAATAATATATGTATATATACATATATACATATCTGGCGGCGAGAGAAAGAGACGGAACTCAAGCATGGAGCTCTAAAAGTGTGCAGCAGCAGCAGCAGCAGCAGCAGCAGCTCGAGGCTTCGCATCGTCAAGTAAAGACAGTACCAAGAGAGAAAGAGATCCAGTCAACCCGTCAGGTAGGATATAGAGCCAGTATACGTATAGTAGCAGCGGCAACAGCAGCAGATCAGAAGTAGCAGCAGCAGCAGCAGCAGCAGCAGCAGCACGAGCATCAGGCTCCTCTGTATAAACGAGGAGGCCTGTTGGGGTCCCCATAAGTGTGCCGCGCTCGTAAGTGGCACATCGCTGCCTGGCACCACAGAGCGCGCGAGCCGAGCCGAGCGAGTCCAAGAAGTATACCATAGGCTTGGAAGTCCGCTTCAACGTGTCTCCTCTCTCTCTCTCTCTCTCTCTCTTTCTCTCTCTCTCTCTCTCTCTCTCTCTCTCTCTTTCGCTCTCCTGTACACCTCACGTAGCAGCAACAGCAGCAGCAGCAAGAGCTCGACTCGTCGAGGCGCATGGCCCCGCGGTGAAAGACTTTCTTCGCCGGATCGCGAGAGAGCTCGAAACGCGAGCCGCCGACCACGAGAGAGGCTGCCTGCCACTGCTGTGCTGCTGCTGCCGCTGCTGCTGCTGCTGCTGCTGCTGCTCTCGAAAGCCGAGCCGACGAGTCAACCTAGTGAGTGTGTGTGTGTGTGTGTGTGTGTGTGTGTGTGTGTGAGCGAGACACCAGGATTTTTGCCCGAGACTCTCGCATGCATGTATATATGTATACGCTCTGCGAGATCTGAACAATGCTGCGTTTGTTTCGCGCACGATGCCCGCCGAGGGTTTACTTTTTTGCGGAGCTTTTTTTATTGTCGCTCGAGCTACGTGAGAGATGAGAGGGAGATTGGGTCTGTGGGATGTTAATCTGATTTATCACAGAGCGTTCCGTAAATTTGAGCTGCGGTCGAGGTGCTTCTCACCCTGTGGCTTGCTGTTAATTTTGGGGAAATTGATACGAAAATATACATGGGTATAAATGGCGATGAAAGATTTGCGTATACACGAGGAGACCTCGAAAGTACCTTAATTGAATTATTTGCTAACAAAGTGATCCAATTTCCTTGTTTAATTTAGATGATAAATTATGCTTATTTAAGGTTACCCTTCCAAAATTGATGCTGGTTCCGGTTACTTTGCAATACTGCTAAAAATCTAGTTCCAGCGTTTTCTCACATTTATCATAAATCAGAAGAATGAAGAATCCGCTTTATAGAAGCTGCTGGTAGAACAACTCGTTAAATTAGCTTTGGACACGATCCTTCATCGCCATTTCAATCGATCTACCAGAAAAAAAACAACTAATGCCTACGGCCACAACTCGCTTAATCTCCGCGTTTTTTCACATCTGAACCAAAAACCTCAATACCATCTAGCCACAGGAGAAAAAAAAGCAGTAGGAATCCACCATAAAATAAGTCCCTAAACCCATCCGCTACACACACACACACACACACACACATCCCAATCAACCGAAGTATCCACAATTCTAATCCCAAAAAAAGCCATCGTCATAAGAGATTACATGCACGCATGCATAAACGATGCACCAACCGTGGCACCTTTATATATACATCGGGACCATCGAGATTCCACCGATGCCACATTCTGCATCGCGGATATACAAGAGAAGCCAAGAGTATAGCAGAAGTAGCAACAGCAGCAGCAGCAGCAGCGGTCAGGAGCACTTCCGAGAAGAGGACGAATCCTCGGCACATCGGATTGCGCAATCAAGAGATGAGCAAGGAACGCGTACGCCGTATATACACGCATGATCCACACACACACACACACACACACACACACACACACACACACACACACACACACATACACTAAGGCTGTAGAGGTAAGGATCTCTTGGGAAAAACGGGTATATATACGGATCCTCATCGGGCTGCCGAAAAATGTGGGTCACTGGCCTAACTGCCACACCGCCTCTTCTTCTCGGTTCCCCTTTGATCGCGGTCTCCTTCTCTTCTCGCTCTTCTGCCTTCGTTCGCTCTCCCGCTGCCCGAATAATCCCGAATAAGAGAAGGAAGAATCATTGTGTGCGCCGCGTGCAACCCCGTTATACATACATATAAGACACAGCGAGGCATTGTCAAGCTCCGGACTGTATAATATACAATGCCTCGTATGTATATATATGCACACATCTATCGTAATGTACGCGCATATACACGGACGCCTATTCTTTTAAGACGGTTCGATGGTGCCAGTTATAATCGCGAGCGGCTATATATACACATATAGATATACACGTATGAAATAAAACGACCTGTGCGTGCGTGCGTCTGTCTCCGTCTTCTCTCTCTCTCTCTCTCTCTCTCTCTCTCTCTCTCTCTCTCTCTCTGCGTTTTCTTCTCGCGGGCTGGTCGATCAGATGGCCCAGATTCCACGCTATACTATACCTCCGTTTTCTCGCGCCCCCTCCTGCACACACACGCATACACACACACACACGTTCGTCCATATAACGCGAGGCACGAGGATGTATGTATATGTGCATATATACATATATGTGTGTGTACACGAGTCCAGATGTTGTCAATCGTGTATGCCGAGCTGTCGAACACACGAGGATTGAGCGATTTGTGAGCTTTAGTCGCAGGAAAAGGAAGAATGGAATGATAAGTTTTAGACTATTTATGTATTTGCATAGACGAAGCGGATATCAGGTGAGTTTATCTAAATAGTGACTTTAGGATAATCCTGAAAATCGAGTGCATGGTAGATTGATCGGGATTTCAAAATGATTTACACGATTTCTGCGAGATTATTTATTTTGCATTAGAGAAGGATTTTAAAAAGTTCGCGGATTATGATTCAAATATGGTAGCTAGATAATTTAACGTAAAGATAGTAATTTTAAGAAAAGGAGATGTTCAAATTACACCATTTCAATTTACCGGATGTAATTAAGCGCCAAGACAAATTAGTCCTTAAAACAATAAGCGTATTATAGACCGTTTGAAGGTATATAGAGAAATCAATTTCCCCGACTTTATAGTATCGGCACTGCGCCTGCCCTACAAAGCTGAACTGCTTTTTAGGTTTATGGCGCGTGCTCTACAGCTGTTTTGGCGGTTGCACATGCACGAAAGTCGCTCGACCAGTACGACTTATAAGGGAGAAACGGAAGCGGAGATTGACGATGCTGCAGTGCGAAGGATCCCATTGAGACTTTGGCCCTCTTGATCTTTTCTGAAATTAAAATTTGTTCCTTTTCTTTTCTCTTCGCCCTCTCTCCTCCTTGCCTCGTGTTTTGCATCTTAATGTTCGCCTTTTTTCGAATGTATAAAATGATATATTTTCATCTATAATTAAATGTTCACATGGAACTTTCTCTAGGCGTAGCCCAGCTACGCTCTTGTACGTACGGTGCATGTGTGTATATATATGTACAGATAGATATTGTATTCGTGTAAGCCGTTCAACGGATTTATCCATCGTAAAGAAAAGTTCGAGGAGAAGAAAGCGCGTTGAGTTAAAGAATATTAATAAATCGAATCATTGAGTTTGTTATAGAAATTAAATATAATAGACTTGAGAGCCATTTTTTTTCGTTCTAATTTTACAAATTAATTTTAGTGATATTGACACCGTACACTTTTGTATCGATAATTAATTAAATGAATAAAATATTATTTTTAAAAGTGCTGAAGACTAAACAATCTTAGGCTTGTTAAAGACTTCTTTTATTTTTAGCAAATAATTTTGAAGTCCCACACCGACAGGTTAATGATAGTAAAGAAATAAAGAGATATATATACACATTATGTTACAAAAGAACATAAATATACATGCTATATTATTTATTTTCTTTCTCGCATCATATTCACCCATCAGAAAAGATAAAAGGAAGGGAAGAGAAGAGTATAAGAGTGGGTAGGAATAAAAAATGTTTAGTATATACTGGTGTCCGGTAACAATTAAATTTTTAATTAAACATCAATATTTATAAATAATTATTTGTTTTCTGGCTTTATACAAAGTAATAAATTCAAGTCGCCGACAACGCACACCGGACGAGAGTGACGGACAAAATTGACACATAATAAGCGTGCGAAAGAATCTCCGAAATCTTCCTGAAGTTTTCGCAAAATATATGCAAAGGCTCTCAAAGTTTTTTTTCTCGAGTATATAGTTCGACGGAATCAACCGTTTCTGTCATCTTTCACTTGTCAACACAATTAATGCTCAATCGCGCGTTACAAATTTTGTCAACGATCGTCGCACGTATTGCCATGTACCATGATTTTTTTTTCTTTTTTTTTTTGTTTCGTCAGAGCTTCACAAGAGAAGAAAATGATAATTTCTTTTCAAAATTCAATAATAATAATTTATAATTAAACACAATGTGAACTCTCGATGGATTGAAACCCGTATGTGTTGGCCTACTACTTATGACCTACTTCCTCGCTATGAGCGAGAAATGGACGGAAGCAAAAGTAAAATTTATTAAAAAAAAAAAAGAAAAAAAAAGTAAACCGACTCAAAAGCCCGGAATCGTTTTGTGCGTACAAATCTATCTATATTACACGCAAGTCAGAGGCGGCGAGAGTGTATTTTCGTTTTAAAGTCCGTGATTTTACGGAGATACAAAAAGAAAAAATAAGAGATGAGAACTATTATATGAAGAGAGAATATAGCTTTTTAACGAAAGACATACATCTTCACTGTTTCCTTTCTTCATTAATTCTGTATAATGCGACGAAATGTACAATAACGGCTTAAAGTTACTAAATAAAAGAGACGCGAAAGAAATCAAGTTAAGATAAAAGACATATAGATAGACAGAGAAGTAGCTTAAATAACGCAATATATTACAACGCAAAGAAAATTTGCGTGACGAATAAATAACAATAACAAGATAGAGAATATAAGTGAATAGCGATAAAGAGAAAGAAAGATAGAGAGGAGAGACGAGAGAATAGAAATAAGAAGGTACAAAATAATAGCAACGTATTGGATTAAAAAAAAAAAATACAGCGCAACCAAAGACGGTCCCTAATTATCAGAGGAGCGTATTAGGTACATGAATGCAAGTTGAACGCCTCGGACATTGCAAAAAAAGAATTGCTTATAATAAATATTACACATGAGTTTACGCACGTATACAAACGTTTTTCTGAGAAGGACGTCCCAAGCGAGCGAGAGTGTTAACTGTGGCTCGCTGGATCGGTACAAAAATATCGTGTCGTGTGTTTTCTCTATTTAGGGTTGCTTCGCTCTGCGGCTCGTCGCTTTGAACGCCGACGCTACAATCACGAAACGAGATCGAAGGGGTTCTGCTCTTCTCTCCATCCTCCATCCTCCGCAAAGGTTGCTTGATCACAAGTACAATTAAGTTACGAAAATAAAAAAAAAATAATCAAAAACGCTGACGCCTGTGACGGAGCATGCCGCGCGGGCCTCCGCGAGACCCAGAACGCAGTTTTTGGACCCCCGCCTATGGCGTCGTTGTCCTTCGTCTCGCGTCGAATCATCCGGCTATTCTGAGATCCGAGGCTACCATACCTCGGCGACGCCGTTATATAAATCGGTATTGCCATTGGTCGCGCGAGTCCGCGACAAATTGTCCTCCTCCAGGAGGATTAATCGTCGCGCGGATCTCGTCGCGCCCCGAACTGCTTGTACATCAATCGAATAATAAGAGTATTCGCGGCACTTGTCGCTAGCTCTTAGTCCCTTCCGATTCTCTTGTGTATCTGCTGGTGCTTGATCAGATGGGCCTTTTGGCGGAAGGCCTTGCCACATACCTCGCACCTGAACGGCTTCTCGCCCGTATGCGTCCTAAGGTGGACCTTGATGTTACTCTTGTTCAGGAAGCCCCGATTGCATATGGAACACCTGTGCACCGGTTTCTCCTTGCCGCCGATCAAGCCGGATTCGGTGCCGTAGGGCAATGTCGTGGTCGTGGTGCCCGGGCTCTTCTTCGGATTGTGCGAGCCGCCCGATGGCCTCGACCGCTTTCTCGTATGCTGCGGCGTAACAAAGGACGAATGAAGTTGGTGATCGGGACTGCAGGAGGT
The DNA here is from genome assembly GCA_900490015.1 of Megastigmus stigmatizans. Lineage (NCBI taxonomy): Eukaryota > Metazoa > Arthropoda > Insecta > Hymenoptera > Megastigmidae > Megastigmus > Megastigmus stigmatizans. The sequence goes on along the minus strand of UELV01179219.1, from coordinate 27,421 downwards.
GGACACGCGACCGGGCGGACTTACCGGTGGGTAAGGGCTGGTCGAGGATGGCGTCTCGCCACAGGACGCTTGAAGCCTCTGCTGTAGCATCGGCGAGTAGCCGTGGGTCAAGAGACTTTGGAGGGTAGAGCCGTGTTGTTGTTGAGGAGGATTGGATGGTGTGGTGGTCGCGGCAGTCGCATAGATCTGGGAGTACGGACTCGATGAGCTTGTTTCCTGGGTTTTGGGCGAGCAGGCAGTGTCTATCCACTCGGCGATATCGATCCAATCTCTGGGTGACACCTCGGGATCGTGATCCGAGGACGGTCCATTGTTACCGGTGTTGCTACCGGGTCCACCATTTCCACTGCCCGGTACAGTTGTGTCCGCCATTGCAGAGCCGATGATCTCCGCAAGATCCTCGATGTTGTTGATGTAGTCCACCGTTTGTTGGGTGGACTGGGGTAACTGTTGCTGTTGCTGCTGCTGCTGCTGCTGCTGCTGCTGTTGGTGGTGATGATGGTGGTGCTTTTGACTGGCCTGCGGACAGGGTGTACTCGAAGACACCACCGAGGATTCGTAGTACTCTTGATTGGATGAGGGCGACGGCGAGGTCGATTGCATCGACGGCCGCTGCGCCGATGAAGCTATCGTATGATAGTGATGTCCAGGGATTCCATTGATACTTAAGTGTCCGGTGTAACCGGTAAACGGAGGCAGTGGTTTGAGTTCGGCCAACGATTGGGCCGATGTCACACCAACCGACGAACCGAGGAGAAGAGTGTCCCATGCATCCTCCAGACCAGCTGCAGTTTGCTTGGCGTCGTGCGCCTCCAGGAACTCGGTTCCGGTCGCACCCCACGGTGATAGTAACATAGTGTCGACTCCTACTACTTCACCAGGTGAACCTCCTACTACGATGCCCTGATTACCCTGACTGCTGTGGGGTGGCTCAACACCAGAAGACGTCAAATGTGAGGGTGTTGTCGGTGGCCCTGTTTGGGTCTCAAACTTCATATCGATAGCCGTGATATCTGGGGGCGTTGCTCGCTGCTTCAGTAGCAAGTCTGAAGGTGAGCCGCCCAACGAGTATTCTACCTTGACGTGGTCTTCTCGAGGATCCGACGAACCGTCGGGATACTCGAGCTTCACCGGTCCGAGCAACAGATTGCCGGTGTCGCCGTTCTCGTTGCTGCTGTTAGGGTCTGCGGAACCGTTGCTCACGTCGTTCGATCCGTTGTCTCGGCGATTGTAGCTCTTGTTAGAGATGCGCGACGTCGACAGTAGCGAGCTCAGTAGCGACGGACTATAATTGGTGGAGGACGTGGCTCTGTCGTCACTGTTGTCCTCCTGTTTGATTCTGGTGTTGTAGGATGATATGATGCCGTTGAGAGAGTCAGGCGATGCAGGTATAGTCGCCGAGGTCGATGAGCTCGCTGGCGAACTTGAGGACAACAAGGAAGGTAACTGACGTTGCTGTTGCTGCTGATGTTGACTGCCCTGTTGGGACGAGTCGACCCGGGCAAGACTCGGACCGTTGGTGTTGTTATGACTGTCCGTGACTGGCGACGAGCCGGCTGCCAGCTGCTGCTGGAGCTGTGGCGGCAGGCTCGCGCTCGCTTGTCGAAGACTGCTCGTTATCAGTCCGTAGGGATCCGAGCTGTCCGAGCCAACAACATTGGGACGAGTCGAGTCGACGTAGCCGAGGCTCGTTGCCGAAGACGTATTGTTATTGTTGCTGTTGTTGCCGTAGCAATTATTGGTTGAGTTCCTATTGTTGTGCTGGGAGTCGAGTTGGTTCTGTTGCTGTTGGTGATGGTGTAGCTGCTGTCGATGGTGATACTGGTTGGATATGGTGTTGTAGCGATTGTTGTTGTTGTTGCTGCTCGATTGTAGTGAGCAGAACTGGAAGTCGTCGTTGTCGAGCGGCGGCCCCTCGTCGATCCTTGGAGGTCCTGGGCTCGAGACCGAGGGGCAGAAGGAACCAGGATTCCACCAGGGATCCACTCTACTGCCGGGGGTGCTGCAACCGCCAACGGCGCCGCGAGGACCTGGAAACACAAGAAAAATTTCGATCATTGTAATTGGCTCTTTTTTTTTAAATCATATAACGTTTTATCATTAACATTGTAGGGTTATGAGCAAAATAATTGTTGGTTGATATGAAACATATGCACAATGAAACTGTTTTATTTATTTAAAAAATCCGACCTCATTATTTTTTTATTTTTTTATTTAATCTCTGTATCTTTTAATTTTCTGTGACGCAATCACATCGAGCGAACTAAAAATAAACTTTCATTTATATATAAATTTATCATTTCTTATCTCGAGCAAGTGAAATCGCCAAATTAAAGGATCGAAAAGCAATACCCTTAATCGCTACTTTCGAAAGCAAAGGAAAAAAAGGGGGGAAGTTGGTCCTCCATTACGAGCTAATTTCGCTGCAGGTAGCCATAGTCTAATGAGCTCGTCGAAATTCCATGTACTTTAATGAGACCAGTACCGGTACGACATTTTGAGGAACCAGAGCTCTCCGTCGCTCCTCATGACTATGCCATCCTCGAGTGCTCGCTTGCTTGTGTGTGTGTGTGTGTGTGTGTGTGTGCGCTCGCGCTCTCAAACCTCCTTCCGTGTCTCCTCTTTCTCCTTGCGCTCGCGCGCGCCAGAAGAAAGACTCGCTTCAACCCGTTAACTGGGTTAGTGGCACACCGCTTGGCCAGCCACGGACGAGTACGCTTGGCCGTCCAAATTACCGCATTAAAAAAAAAGGAAGATGAAAGAGGTAAAAAAGAAAAAAGTATGGGAGGAGAGAAAAAAATGAGGTGTATATATGCGTTTCGGCAGTTTCGCCGTAGGACAATCGGCCATATGGACGTTCCAAGTGTATACGTGTATGAGAGAGTTTACCTAGAAAGAGCGGAGGGGGGGGGCAAAAATGTTAGGCTGCTACAAGATTGAAGGAACGTGGAACGGAGTTGGATGCTTGGATCGAGATCATCGTTTGATAGGCGAAAATCGGATGTTAAATTCGTATGACACGGAATAAAGGACGACCTGTATCGGATGCTCTACTAAAGAATGACGCGGCGCGTTCCGCTCGCGCCTGCGAGGGAAACTCGAAGCTGCTACTACTGTCGAGTCAGGCCTTGCAAAGCCGAGTTTTACTACTGCTGGTGTTGCTAATGTTTTTTTTTATTCAGAGTTTATGTTTACTTTTTTTTTAGTTTGAAACGACGAAGTCAAGTGCACTCTGAAACGATCTAATTTACGTTTTTAGAGGCTGCGTCTGAGGTTACGAGTTGTTAAAATAAATAAAACTTATGCGCTGCTTATCGATAGAAATATCATTGAAACAATAAACATTTTATGCTCGTTATTATAAGCCATAAAGTACAGGATGAAGTAAATACATCGACTCGAATAATAATATAATCGCGTTCTATCGGATTTCAAATTAGAGGCGAAATCGGGTGAGTAAAGGCTGCGTGTACGGTCGCGTCAGCTACAGCGCACGTCATGATTAATTCGAAATAATTACGTCCTTAACGGAAAACGGAATACATCGCCTTAGACGTGATGATCTCACTTCATTCTCCGCCGACCAAAATTGCACGCTACGGACACAGCGCGTAATTTATGCCGCCATATACATCTTCCGCGATAACACCTCTCCTAGGTAACGTCATTTCACCGCTAGGAAAAATCGGCTCTAATCTCGGTAACTTGGATGTTCGTAGAATCGGGTCTCGCTAAAGGTGATCTACGATACGGCGAATCATGCAAATCCGCCGTACGTGTGCGTCTCTATACGATACGCGCTTCTCTCTCTCTCTCTCTCTCCCTCTCTTTTTTGCAGGCATATATAAATACACGAAGCGCGAGCCTGTCTCTTTCTTTTCATGCGGTGTGTGCATCAAAGCGCGCGATTTGCGTCCTTGTCGCGGCCGACTCGAGCCGTCCTTGTCGCTGCACACAACACACGCGGACATCCCTCTCTGAGTTTCTCACGTTTCCCGTTCCTCTTTCTCTCCTATATTTGCATATTTCTCTTTCCTTATACCTCTTTCTCGCTACGAGTCCTATATCACTTTATCTTATCCTGCGCCGTGTCGAAGTACGGCTCAAAATAGTTATATGTTCTTTTTTGTGTTTTTTTTAGCGCATTATTACGTAAAAGAGAAGCGAGTGCACGGTGGGTTTGGTTCACGAGAAAACCGTCTGTTATGAAAAAGAAAGAAAAAAGAAGAACCGCTGGGAAAGTTGTGAAAAACCCAATGAACATAATCTAGGTATTATCTGTGCTCATGTTAGATCAGGTTTCGCTCAACTTTCTCATCGCGTTGAAAAGGTCAATATTCTTTCGACTCGATAATACGTTACAATTCAAATCGACAAACATTTTTAACGATTTTCCTAATCGTATAGAATATTCGAGCAATTCATTTTCTATAGAATTGACGATGCTCTCGAAACGAAAAAATTCACGCGGCATTACTCATGCGAGCATTTGTATAAAAAAAAAAAAGAAATTCCTTTTTTTATTCAAACACTTTGCGTGTACTCTCTCTCTCTCTCTCTCTCTCTCTCTCTCTATCTCTCTCTCTCCCTCACTCTCTTTCTCTCTCGTGGAAGCTTATCGTCGTCGCAGTTCAGGGTCCGGGGCAACGGGTTAAGAGAGACACGAAGTTTGTGGAGATGAAGAGGATCCGTGTGGGTAAGGCTTCTACACACACACACACACACACACACCTATATACCTGTGTATACATACATCTATATATGTATATGTATATATATATATATATGAGAGCAGCGCGTGACGTAGCAAGAGCGCGCGCGGGTACCGTTACCCGACAGCAGCGCGCTTGTCCACGCTGTGTATATATACACATATAGGTATATATAAACTACTCGGGCCTCCGTGTCACCTACGACTATGGTCCCGCTTTCGATGTCGGTGTTAGTGTGCGTGTGCGCGTGTGTGTTTGTGTGTGTGTGTGTGTAAGTGTGAGCCAATTGACAATGAGATCAGTGGGTAGAGGATCGGGCATTGCGGTGGGCCTATACACTCCGCTTCTCTCTCTCTCTCTCTCTCTCTCTCTCTCTCTGGACACCGCCGCCGCGATCGCGTCTATGTGTGTTTGTGTGCCTGGCTCGGATTCGGCGCGCGAGCCACTATATATATTGCCCTTTTTTTCGTATGTGTGTGTGTGTATGTGGGGGAACGTACGTTAGCCGGGTCACGTTCGCCACCGTCCGGCTACCGATCGCGGGATTCGATTGTACAGGCCGAAATAACGTATCGGATTAATTTTGGACGCGGTCGCCCGAGTTCCACTTGGCTATTTAGATATTCGGATTGGAATTCGCTACAAGTTTGATTGAATTTGCCATACGCACGGTTTTAGAAGCTGGAGTTTCGTTTTTTTCCCTTATCTTTTTGCCGATATATAATAGGCAACTTTTTATTTTTAGCCACGACCGACGAATATAGCTTGAAAAAAGCAACAGCTTTTTAAAGTACATAGAGTCGAACCGTTAGAATACATTTGCACGTGAGTGAATGAACGAAGGAAAAAAAAGCGAAGCAACTGAGCCGGTGTAACAATAAATTACAGGCTGTACCGATTAAAGACTCTTGAATGGTATATATAGCGAACATTATCGAGGCAAACAATCAACGGATTCCAAAGGGCACGAGAATACTTTCCAAGAGTCGAGTTCGAGCGCTTGCACGCGAGACCAAAAGATGGGTTAGTATCACATGGAGCCATAGATCTCGATGTTTCTATCGCGTGGGTCCGCTTGCCTGTGTGTGTGTATGTGTATACACGCGTGAATAGCCCGAAGCCAGGTAGAAGCACAGTTAATGGATTATGAGATTCGTAGAGAAATGGCTTTCATAGATTCGAATCGTACGTAGGAGATAAAGAGCTCCTCGTTGTGTTACAGCGGCGAATATAATGTTGACGAATACACCGGTCAAATTCATCACTCCCGAAGCCTTGCACATACACACGAATCATCAATTCTCATCTTGCGGAAACGAAAAATCGAATGCTAAGTCTCTCTCGTGTACAGCGAACTCGTAGAAATGTATCACCCGAAATCGCAGCGATTCATTTTACAGCGGTGAATTGCTCATTCCGTGGCGCATCATCGTAGCTCTCCTTCCCGTTCTCCACTATATAATCATGCAAGGGAAGCAAACGGCGCATCAGAGGGAGCAGACGAAAGGAAAGAGAAAGAGCCGAGAGCAAAGGAGAGAGAAAGAGAGAGAGAGAGAAAGAGAGAGAGAGAGAGAGAGAGAGAGAGAGAGACGAATAAATAGGTGGAAGAAAAGGTGTATATAAGAGGGGCAATCCTCCGCGCGAGAGTCTGGAGCTCTGCAGCGGCGCGTATATATATAAAACAGAGCTCGCCGGATAAGTGGGGGGAGGGGAGGAGGCTCCGAGTATCAGCGCGCCAACAATCGCGGGAGTAGGAGAAGCGCTGGTTAGCCGCGCGCGGCGCACGTGGTGAGTCGGGGGATCGCCTGCACACTCTTTCTCCGCTCATGCTGCTGGTCTGCGTCTGTCTGAGTCTCTCTCTCTCTCTCTCTGTGCGTGTGTGTGTGTGTGTATACTGTATACAGAGGCGGAGCGCGACTGTCACTGCAAAAGTGGAACGGAGCACCGTTAGCCGGAGAGGCTCGCTCGTATAATACGCGCAGCTCGGCTCGGGCGCGTGAGCAGCTCGAGTCCAGCCTTTGGTTATATAGCCCCACTGTGTATTATACCTCCTCCTCTAGAGATTTTGCCTCTATATATATATATGTGTGTGTGTGTGTGTGTGTGTGTATTCTCTCTCTGGTCACGCACGCACGCGTATGTGTGAGTGAGTAAGCCGAGCGCGCGCGAGAGAGAAAGCTTTCCTTTTCGTTGCGAAAAATGCCACTCGCGTCGATGCATGTTCTCTCTCTCTCTTTCTCTCTCTTTCTCTCTTTCTCTCTCTCTCTCTCTCAGCTGTATGTGTGTGTGTACGTGGGAGATCCGTCGAGGCGACCTACTTTGAACCGCCGCTGCTGTGAGAGGAGACGCTGAATTAACGCGCGCGCTTTTTCCTTGTAGAGGCTGTTTCTAGAGGGGAGGATATGAGAACCAGCCGCGCAGAGGATTCACTTCCACTTCCGGCGATGTATATATATATATGTATAAACTCGGCGTTGCAGCGAGAATTCGACGAGTGCACTTGTTGTGTTTTCAGGAAAGAGGGGGGAGACGAATGAATCGGGTTTTATTTTGCGTATGTATCGATGGGAACGAGATGATCGGGTGGCTTTTTTTTTGAGAGTCCGGATGGGTTAAGATTGTTTTGCGAAAACCATTCTGTTCTTTCGGAGTCGCGAATGTACGTATAAAGAAGGGCAACATTATGATGGAAATATCGGTAAATTCGATTGCAATTAAGACTCGTGAATCGATTTTCTTAGCGGCGTGTATCTTTGTCAATTTGTGCGCTAACTCCGCACAGTTCGACCTGCAGTAAATTAAAGCTTGAATAGAGAAAATATTTGGTTTAACCAATAGCGGAATACTAATAAGCGCGTGCATCAGCAGATAGGATATACCGAGGATTACCGAGCTCGCATGTGCAAGGATAATTTAAATTGAATAAAGCGTGGATTTAATTAGGCCATTTGTTCAAACGATTTGCATACGTTCGTTAATTAATTAAGACGTCATTAGTCGGTCCTCTGCATACTTTTTATATACCTAATCACATAATATAAGCTACACTGAATCCAATCGTAACGTATACGTACATGTAGCGCTTGAACCTAGGTTTTCCCTTCGATCGTTATGAAACGGAATAAAAGTCACTCGACTAATATATACCCACATACATACCCATGACTAATTTCCTCAAGGCTATATATACACAACAAACACGAGGAAAATCCGCTTTCTCAACCGCAGCAGACCGGAGCCGCAAGAAGAAATAACAAAATCCCATCATCCCCGTGCATTCACCCTTTGCCGTATATATAACCAAACACACACGGTCACACAGCTTGCGCAACGTGTTTATCCGTTTTTTTTTCGTCGACACGGTCTCCGAAACGGTCAACGTCGCACGCATCAACAACAGCCGAAACTCTCTCGCTGCGTAGTTCCCTCGCCGCAACATTGGGAAATCACTCGCTCGTTTCGACCTCGAGCCGCGAATCACGCGTGTTACATATCATTTCGTATACATACATATAGGAGTTCGTCGAACCCCAACATCTTACTTTCGTTCCCCGCCCTAAAAACCGTTGCTTATTTATAATCTCGCTCGCGAAAAGATGCGTTATTGTGTATATATACAGGATCTTAGGTGGTGTAACGAGAAAGACATTTAGAAAGGAGCTATAGAGATTAGGCGCGGAGGATATGCATCTCGCGGCAATTAACCTGGCGCAGCGCAGTTCCTCTCTATATATAATATACACAGGAATGCAGGTTTACGCAAAAGAGTGACGTGGTGTGTATGTGAAGTTAATGGGGGCTTAGAATCGGCCACGCGCGCCTTTCAATTAGCGAGAAGCTTATATGACGCAGAACGTCGGTGGTTGTGACTCGCAGTTAGGTGCTTGTGTGTAGTTGTGGCAGTATCTCTGTCTCCGGCCAAATGAGGGTCTTTATCTGGACGACTGTGGCAGTACTACGGAAAAGCCGTAGCGGTACTATGCCGAGACGAACGTCAGCCATGTTCCAGTTATATTTAGCGCCTTCGTTATTGTATACGTGCGATGTCACGATCGCTAATGCCTGTGTGTTTGCGTGTGTGGATGTGGGCTTGTGAAGAGACTCGAATTCTTTTTCGACCGCACTTCGGAGAGACAATGGATGACCCTAACGCTTTTAGCATACGCGGGCGAGTGATTTCACGGCCGTGAATTTGAATCAATAAGAGGAAGCTATAGAACTCATTTTGGATTTTTGTCAATGCTGTAGGAAATATTTGAGATATCTAATAGTTATTAAAGACGTCGATCGAAATCGTCTCATTAAAAATATTATCAATCCTTTTGATCCGCCCGACAAATGGCTGTTAATCGATCAAGATTATAATGCATCATTCCATACGATCATATTGGCACAAGCATATCCGCTTCAGATCGTCGACTCAATTGCCGCGAATATCCGCAAAAAGTAACCGTGGCCTGTCAGTGTTTACCTTTCATTTTCATGTAAATGCAGAAGCATCATATGGCCAGCCGTAAAGTCGCGAGTGTAACGCGCGCGAGCGCATCGAATATATATAGAAATTTTTCTGCATATATATCCGCAGCGGCGCTGCTGCGATCGAGAGTAGAGAGACACTACTGGAGAGTTCGATGCCGCGTCGAGCTGCGCGAGAAATGTCTGGTCGGCGGCGTTGCAGGCGTTTAGCTCCATGAGCCGGCGCACGTAACGCTGGGAATTCCACTTGCTCGCGGCTGGAGCTGCAGCGGCCGCGAAAACAATCGAAATCCTCGAGTCTATTGCCTGTACGAGAGATCTTGGAAAATCGACGCGATATATGAATCCGCTATTTTCAGATGATATGCGTATGTATAGGGATGATAATTTCAGGCTTGAATCGCGAGATGTCGAATAAATTTACGTTGTATGTACGCAGTGCGCGCAACGAAACGAGACGAGTGCAGAGGAAGAGAAGTGCAGGATCGAGGCGCGGGTAGTATGGGATGTGCGCGTATCGCGCGGGCAAGAAGTCTCAGTGATGAATAATGTGGAATTCGTAAAAAGAAAGAGAAAGTTCGTGCGATGGCTCGCGCGCGCGCATTCGAGTTTGCGGGAAGGATGCGAGAGGGGAAGAGGTGTGTACTGCTCCTGCTGCTGCTGGTGTAAAGGTGGAATATAATATGGGAGAAGTTTTAATGGGATAAAACTTTCGTCCTGCAATTTATCTAAATTTGTATATTACGCGTGTGTAATCAAAACAATGTATAGGATTTCCAATGCATTTGCATTCAGATGAATAAAGCTTTTTGGTTATATCGCGGGTATTGGTCGTTGGGCGTATCTTTATCGAAATTAAAGTGATTTTCAGCTAAAATATCTCTGTACACCCGTATATCCAACGTTATTTACAACGAACCGTTGTTCTCCAACTACAGCGCGGCAGCTCCATTTTAAGAAGCCTCGAGCAGCAGCAAAGCCTCGCCGAGTCGCACGCGGGCGCGCATAACGTTAAGTTCGTAAATAGAAAGTGAACTGCTTTAAATTTAAAGCAGAGAGAGAGAGAGAGAGAGAGACGCGAGAAATAAAACAAAGAGAGACATGGACGACCAAAATGGCATAATTAATCATGCGACTATACGTGTAGACGCTTATGAACGTGTGTCGAGGAAAAAAAAAGTCTCGTTTCTTTTCATCTCGCTCAAGCTCTTGCGACTTGCGTAAGCTCGAAGTGGCGGATCATCGCGTGAAGTTTACCGATCCATCAACGAATGAGACGATCGTTTAGCTGCCCGAGTGATAAATGAATCGATACACTCGAGTCATTATACGTGGATAAACGCTGCGACTATCCGTTATACATGTATATATATCGCGGGATTGATTTTGCGGACTGTAACGTGTTTTTCGGTTGAAAAGCCATAGGCCCGTATATGTGCGCAGCTTTACGATTAGGTATTGTTTTTTAGGTCAGCCAACGGAATCTCGTCGTATAAGCTTAGTACTTGTATAAATATTATTGTAAGCGGGGAAATTATTGCGTTATATATCGTTGGGAAAAAAAGTGAAGCTGGAGTTGGATTGTGCGTTTTGTCGCATTAATTGTTAACCATTAAGAATAACCACTGATAGCTGATCTCGTGCAACTAACGGTCCAGATCGTACACCAATGGTATACGAAAATAAGAATACACAACTTGATCGACTACATTTTTAAATAACAATTTCCAACTGAAACTAATCAACAAGTTTTTCTTTTTACAAACTATGTTACCAAAGCAATTCAGTTCAATTCAAATCGAGCATTATTAATCTATACAAACTAACAAATCATTGTTCATAACAAACCCCGAAATCGTCGTAGCCCAATGACGTCAGCAGGCATAGCTTGGCAGCGCACCTTCTCGCACACATACATCAATACATGTACATAAAACGACGAAGCTGCACACGCACACACAGACAGACACACAGAGCATTAACACAGACGAAGGATAGGTCGAGCGGCGTGATGGGGCACGAGCGCGAACGGAGAAAGTGCGACTCGCGGCTGGTCGACTATAAGCGCACACCGCGCGGCGGCCTAGAGGAGAAAGACGGAGCGCGAGAACGACGGGGAAATTGTTGGCTGACTCTCCTCGCTATATAAAGTCGCGGCGCTACAGGCTATACTATAGGAAGGAGGAGGAGGCCGATAGTCGGGGCGATATATACCAGGACCTCTGGCGCACATTCGAGCTCGTGGGCCTAATCAGCGGTGGAGAGATGCTCGATAACAGAACTGAGCTCGGTGGGATATAGCCAGAGGGCAAAGGTCCGCAGCTTGTCTCTATGCCTGTGTGGCTCATGTGTGTGGTATGTGTGTGTCTGTGCTTGAATTCTAGGTCATTCTCTGTGGGATGGCGTACACACTTAGATGTGGGCCTTGAGAGCATGTGGAAGTGGTGGATGGTGCTGTATAAAGAGAGGGAATCAAAAAGGATGAGCAGTGTGCAGATTTAGCGGTATAGAGGATCGAGCGATTTACGGGACTCTTGGAACACAGCAGCTCGATTTGATCTATGACGAAATATGGATCGACTATATAGACCCCCCCTGGAATGTGTAGCAATATTGTAACTGCTGGAGCATTGCGCTCGCGCGCCCGCGCCTTTTGATATGGTTTACGAATTTGTCGCCTACGTATATAGCCGGACTGCTGAATTTTGTCGGCGAACGAAATTTCATGCGCTATCGATTGCACCATCCCGATTGACATAATTTTAGGTGTATAGCCGATTTCTCAACTATATATATACCTAAAAATCGCTAGCGGAACCTTTTCTTTATTATTTGCTATATATATAATACAGCAGGTGCGTCGTGCGAGGAAAAAAGCTGGCCGACTCGGCGAACGAAACCGAAATTATATATACTTATCGGTCGCAGGAGACAATCGCCTCAAAAGAAGAAGTGTATCTCGTCGGGGAGCGTGGAGCGAGAGATAAGCATCGGCGCTGACACAGTTAAAAATGGAGCGTAAAGAATCGCGGAAAGAAGAAGAAGAGAGGAAAGACAGCAAAGCACAAGACATCAGGCAGAAAAAGAGAATGAGAAGTGTAATAAAAGGGATCGTCACCCGCAGTCGTTTGAACGTAAAAAGGAAGAAGGAAGGGGGGAACGAGATACAGCCTAGAACAGAGAGGCAATGTTGCAAAATTAGCATAAAACAACACGGAGACAAAGCCCGTATAGCTCTTTGACGACTACTAGGAGCGAGAGAGAGAGAGAGAGAGAGAGAGAGAGAGAGAGATAGAGGGAGGGAGAAAAGAGATAGGAAGGGGGCCATAGAGGCATTCCTCGCGGAACTTGAGAGAGAGACAGAGAGAGACTCGGAAGCCCCCCGCGAGAGAGTCGTCGTGGAACATGCCCCTACCCAAGGCCCATTCACGTGCTCCTCGCGCGCGCGCGCACACACACACACACACATAGGCACACGTATAAACGTACGGGGCAAGTCGGTGCGGTACACTGACCTACTCTCGGGAGTCTCTCTCCCCGCCACCTCAGCGGCAGCCGCGAACAGCAGCAGCAGCTCGGCTCGCAAACGCGCGGCTCTCTCCAAAGCTGTTTATCCTGGCTGCGGCATCCTTCTCTCGGCCGCCGAGCCGCGGCTGCACCTCGGCCTTCCTCCTACTTTTTTGAGCTTCTTTCTCCGCTTCCTCCTTCCATTCCCTTTCTCTTTCTCTCCTTCGCTCGCGCACCGACGCCGCCGATGATAACGCGATCGCTCTCTACTTCCTCTCTACCATTCGCGCGCGTATTGTATCTTTTTTTCTTTTTTTCTTTCTCAACTATCGCTATTCTTCTTCTCTCTCGCTCTGTCGGGAGAGCACCTTTCTCTCTTTAGGCCGCAATGTGCCCGCGGTGCTTCCTTTTCTTTTCTTTGCTTTCGTGTGTCTGACTGTGTGTGTATGTGGTGACCGCCCCCGCCAAGTTTCGTCGCCGTATGTTACTGCTGCTGGTTATTTTTTTTGGAGAGTCGTGACTTCTTTCGTGGGTGGATATAACGGGGTTGTGACTCGCAGCTTTTTTTTCGGATGGCGGGACTTTGAGTATGCAGCCTTTGCGTTATGTGACGAAATATCGAGTGTATATTTGTTCTCTATGTTTTTGTATCGAATTGTTTTCAATGATTTTTGAGCTGTTGATAGGAATATACGAATACTGGACAATGGAAGATTGATTAACTTATAGTTTAAATATTAGGATTTTTTAGAAGGAATTGGAGTATGATGATGACTGGAAGAGGGATACCGAGGAGATTGGAATAAAATACAATGCTTAGAGAAAGTTAGAGAACCGTTATTGATAATTAGTGTCCTAGCATATTCCTCTATACCTTATACTTCCATATTTTCAAGCATTATTTAAATATAGAATGCAACAAATTCACGGAAGGAAGTTTAATTTTTATTCTTATTTAAACATTTTTTTATTTATGCACTGATAGACATTACAAGGTTCGCAGATTTTCCTCGCACTTTTATTACGAGTATGTTTAGGCATTCTTTCTTGCACTGAATGAGGTTTTAAATAATATCGAAAGAATTGTTTACTCGAGTATCGTTGAATCATCAGTTCACAAATAATTGCAATCTAATTTTTTATTTCATTTAATTTTAATAGAATTAACGGAAAATAATATATAACTATAATGATTAGCCAACTTGTATAACAGTTCGTGCAATTTGTCTAATTTCGCGAAAATTATAATGAAGATTTATTCGTTATAATGAAACACCGATTCGTCCAGCTTCTCATATTTTTTCCCTTTTTTTTTTGATGATTCTTTAAGAGCCGCCTTTTGATTTATGTTTAAGTATAGAAAGTAGATCACAGAAAGTAGGACTGACAGATGGAGGCGCTAGTATGCGCGCGCGAGCGCGCGCTTATAAATCCAATTGATAGAAGTAAGACGCTACTTTGTACTTGTTTGAAATCAACTTTTCACCTTCGTAACTAAAGGAATTGTTTATTTATACAATAGTTATTAAATACAAATTTTGAACTGACATTTTTTTCTAAATTCTAATTACAATTTTTCACTGATCCCGTCTTAACTTTTGCCACTTTAAAAATGTTAAGAAAGAAATGCTAATCTAATTTTACAATTAACTAATCTAATTAAACAATACTTTTTCTCCCAATAACCACTTCCCAGAAACAAAAAAGAAAAAGAAAAGAAAGAATGTAATAAAGCAATAGCATTGGAAAGTTGCAACTTACATAGGAGCAGCGTGGTATCCAGAGTGGTGTAGTTAATGTCCTCGGGACTGCCTCTGACGAACGTATCCACCGAACGAGGCACAATTGGTTTTATCACCCGTCGAGCGGCGTCATCCACGTACGCAGCTCGATCATCGATTCAATACTCTTACTTTGAAAAAAATATCCCAACAACAAGAACAACAATATCGTCCGAATGCATATATCGCGCGACTTGATGCGATCGTGGAGTTCCGTCCGTCAGGTCCACAACCAAGAAAACCAAGCGGTAACAAAAGGAAAATAAACAAGAACGAGGAGCAATCGGGGTCGAAGAACAACTTTTGTATATGCTCCAAATTTCGGAATTCAAATTTTCGCCGCGCGCGCGTATGTCTTCACTGAATTTACGTACACTTGTCAGATTTAGCGGTCGATCACACTGCTTCCATACAATTATCACTGAACCAATAAGAAATAATCGTAAATTTCGCAATCCGGAATCGCTGGATCGTCGTCGTCGAATCCTCACTTCTGGTGTGTCACGAGTCGCGTCTGTTCATTTGGCGTTGCTGCCGCGGCGACAACGACACGCGTGTCCGTCGCTGCTGCTCGTTCCTCTTCCACTGGACGACCTTCATCGGCCACTAGCCACCAATCCAGAGAGTGACAGAGAGAAAGAGAGAAAGAAAGAGAGAGAGAGAGAGAGAGAGAGAGAGAGAGAGAGACACACTTTAGCGCTGCTGCTTTCTCTTCCTCTTCCTCTGCGACAGTCGTCGTCGGCGGCTGTCAAGGCTCATCTATTGCCCGTCGCCCCGTCAATGGCGCCAAATTCAAATTCTCGCTTCACAGCGCCGCACTTGTCCGATTCCCGTTCTCCAACTCTACTCTTTTTTAACTGATCACT
The DNA here is from genome assembly GCA_900490015.1 of Megastigmus stigmatizans. Taxonomy (NCBI): domain Eukaryota; kingdom Metazoa; phylum Arthropoda; class Insecta; order Hymenoptera; family Megastigmidae; genus Megastigmus; species Megastigmus stigmatizans. The sequence continues at coordinate 12,079 of UELV01179219.1, read as the reverse complement.
CCTATATGTACATATATATATATATATATATATATTTTCGTTCATCCAACATCCAGGATTAGTACCAGGGTGCAGTTTCGGTTGGAGAACGGTTTTTGAATAAATTTCGAATATAATACTGGACGTCCTCTGCTAATATAGGATAGATCCCTTTGGTGGATCTGCGGAGAGTTCGAGTCGTACACGTCGCAAGTCAAGTTCGGCAAACTGTCTCTCTCTTGGTCGCCTCGGCTCGCCGGATGAAGTGCGACTAATTTCTAAAAGTAGGCGAGGAAGAAGCGAACTGTATGGCCTGCGGGCCCTTACTGCGCGGGGCCTCACGTAGCGGACGAAAGCCCCTCTCTACTTTCCGGCCTTCTCTCTCTCTCTCTCTCTCTCTCTCTCTCTCTCTCTCTCTCTTCCTCGTGCACCGGTTAGCCGCTGCTGCCGCTGCCGCCTCGGCGCACAAGTATGGCTACTCCGAGTCTCCCACCCCGCGCTCGCACCGATGTGTATACCTGCCTGCAGGAGCGAATGCGTACCTCCCACTCCTCCCTCTCTCTCTCTCTTTCTCCCTCTGTCTCTTACTCGGCGCTTCTCTCTTACCCCCGTAATACTACAGCAGTGCACGAGAGCGAGCGAGAAGGAAGGAAGGACCCCCTACTCGAGCACTTTATGTCCGTGTACTTGTGTGTATACTGCACACCTCATTTTGGAGACGTGTATACCTGTAGAAGGCGTGTGTATATGTATATGAGGATGGTGGATGATTGTTTCTAGAGGGTAGGAGGAGTAACGGGTTTGATAATGACTTTATAGACGGTTTTCTGCCGGGGTATAGTATACATAATAATTGCGAATAGATGGACGAATGGTTTTGGATGGGATGGGTGGGAACATTGGTAAAAGGAGATGGACTGCAGTAGGCAAGGAGAGCGGCCGACCTTGCCGTAAATTATTTATAAATTGGTAGGGTAGTAAATTGAGTCAGGGAGTTTTTTTTTATCATTTTGTCGATCGAGGATTGAGATGATTTTTTTATTCCAGAGGATGTAGTCACGAATCGGCTGAAGATGTGACATTGTGCAGAATGAAAATGGACTAGTGAGCCAAGAGTTTTTGGAACATCAGGAATGTATGAAAAATAATTTTCGTTTCAATTCAATGTGGCAAATATCGCGGTCATGGCAGAAAAAAAGAAACAATTTTTCTCGAACACTGTGAATTGACTGTTGTTTTGGCGATAATATACCACTGTATATAAAATTAACCATTTGAAATACACACTTCACGACATTGTATCGGAAATAAAATACCATGTGCTATAAATTTTCCACAAATTGTATTAATAGTTGAATCGTATCAATGCTGAGGCTGGACGAAAACAAAAACAAAAACGAACGTTGTACAAAATTATCCTCGCGCGAAGGCAGCCCATTAAAATTTGTTTAGCGATAAATGCAACGTTAAAATACTAAACACCATTAGAGCCTGTCCGCGCTTATATTGCTTTACTACTGTGCCTTTTGCTCTGTCATTTTTCCCCCCAGCGTACTGCAATAAAGGTTTACGGCAACAAATCACGCGGATGTAATTAAAACCGTAATAAAATAATAATTTAGACGACACCATACCACCACCATCGCTTATAGAGAATGATAAAACTCGCCTAGAGTTGGCTGAGCGAGCGGGCATAAAAAAATAAAACCAATAGCGCCGAAACGCTCGAAACGGCTGACTTTTAATAATTCGCGCAATAAAAAAATTAATTTTTTAATTTTTAAAACGGGCAAGACATTTGCCGGGTAAAGTTAAATATACCTGCGCTTCGGCTTTTATTGTGTGCAGTTAAGCCTGAAGTTCTTTACTGTTTTTGGAGGAATCCATCTTTGCAATCGCACGTGCAGGAAAAGTATTGGATTTGTCGCGATGACTGGAAGACTCCAAAATCATCCCAGTCCTCGTACAGTACAACTTTTACACGGTCAGTCTCCTCGAACACCGCGCAATCACCACTCTAGTTCTACAATCCACTTACTGTAACAGCAACATCGTCGATAAGACCTGCAACCGCGTTCCGAGAAAGATCTCCAAGCTTTCCATCTCGGCTCCGCGCCACGCGGCCAGTTAAGACCGAAGACAATGCGGCAGCACGGGTCGACGGCAACCGGAGCCGAAATAAATTCAGCCTAAGCGCATAGTCCCGTCTGCCGTAGCGCCAGGCTTTATTAGCATCGAAGGAAAAAGAACTCTCTCACTCGCGCTTTTTTTTTTTCTTTTCTAGCGTTAATTGGGTTAAATTAGCCGCGGAACAGGGCTCGCACACTCTCGCTTCTCCTGGTGCAGTGCGCGCAAGTTCCACTTTTGGATCGCGCCTCGAGAGTGTGTAAACACTTTTTGTTTTGCTTTCAGAGGCGAGAGGAGGTTTTGATTGTCGCGCAGGATGACGGATACTCGAAAATGTTTTCACGTGGATTTTTGGGATGAAAATGGGTGCAAGTGCGGTTTGATTAGGGAATGTTTTGTTGATGGTTCATCGGGCTTTTAAGGTTTTGTCGTATTGACTTTTTTTTTATTCATAAATGGATAATTGCTGCCAAAAGGATTACAGTTTAACCCATTTCTTCCAAAGCGGCCATTTTATAGTCGATTGGTTTTTTGCCTAAAAAATTGTCGAAAAACAAAATAATAATTACCAATTGCACTTTTCCGAAGTAAAATTGTCCGCTCTTTACGATTCTGAAGTCAGAATTTTGAAAATTCCATTGGAAAATTTCAAAATGGCGGTTTGAATTTGATGAAAAATCAGAAATACATTATAATAATCGACTATAAAATGGCCGCTTAGAAAGAAATGGGTTAACGGAGCGTATTTTTCCGTAGATCGTTGCAAGCGACATTTTTTTATATGCTGCATGAAAAAGATTGTCGTCTGGGGATCATCGACATTTTTCGCTAGTAACTCATTTGCCGGTGACATTTAGTCATCTGTAAAACCATAAAAGTAGCCATTTATCAGTCGCATCTTCGAATCGGCATTGAGCACTTGTTTCTCGACTCAACTAAAGATAAATCCATACATTTTTAAATTACAAATCTTAGATTACGAAAAAAAAAAAAAAACATCTAGTATTTTTATCAAAGTATAATACAACCGTCGAAATGCCTCAACCAAAAGAAATCACGAATTCATCACACTGTAAAGCACATTAGCTCAATTTTGTGAATCAACTCATCCAACCCGCACCAATTATCCTAATAAATCTCCCATCTGCTCAATCAACAAATCCCTGAATGAAGATATTCACTCGCGACGCCACGTGCATCTACGCACACACACACAAGCTCGAGAAAAATGAAAGCGCTGTTTGATAATTGGCAGGCGGCACGGCGTGAAGAAATAATATTTTTCGCGCGCAGCTCCTAGCGGGCCGTTATGGGCCTCCGCGCTTGCGCGTCGACGCAAAAATTAACTAACGAAGAGACCCACGGCCGGGACTCTCCTTTGATAGTGTGTGTATGTGATGCACGCGAAAAAGGAGGAGCGCGCGCGTTCGCATATATATATATATATATATATATATATATGTACGAATCGAGCCGTGCTTGTATACGCTTTCAGCACACACATACCTCGTCATGCTCCTTTACCACGTATATAGCCGCTCGCGAATGTGCGCATTTTCCATACATCCAGAATATATACTTAGTGCTCGGTGGCCGATTCTTTATGGCTCTGAGGCTCGACTCCTTCGTTCCTGCCTTTATAAACAATAATTACGAAAAATTACGATTGCGCCGCGATGCGTTACCTTCAAGAGTGTATTCTTTTGCGGTTCCTGTATACTTTTTTTCGATTTTCGTTCGTGATTCCAATTAGGGAATCTTGGGCAGCTTCGAAAATCGATAGTGGAACGTAGCATCGATTACCAATTTAAATAACGACGTACAGGGCAATCTTGATTTTGAAATTTTGAAATTTTAATTTTCGCACTTTTGACCAATACTTAATTGAATTCAAACGGTTCCCTGTACGAAGTGGCAGTAGCAGCCAGCAGCTTTATCGATGCGGTATCTGCTGAATAAAAGAACGTTCTTTATCTGATCGAGACTCGAGATGGTATACATGTATAAACTAGACTATAGATAGTACACGGAGCGAATTTTCATTCTAGAAAATAGCGATCACTTCCGGAGAACAAATTAAAGAGCGCGCGGCGCGGCATTCTACTTATCTATTGTCTAGCGTATTACCGGTAAAACTGCTCTAAAACTGGACTAACATGTATATAAAAGCTTTTGTAGTCAGGCTTGTCCAGTGAACCTGTAAACTGGTCTATGAGCCAATCAATGTTTCATGATAGTAACGAGTACAAATAAAAACGTTTATACTTTTAGCGCAGTTCTTATGTTGTTGCAACGGAGTTGAGAAGCAAAAATCAAAATGTAATAATAAATCTTAAGCTGCACTAATGACATTTTGTCTGTCTATAGATATTTGTTTAAATGATTCGGATAAATTGATATTTGACACAAAGTTACGTTAAAATTTAAAAATAAAACCAATATATGTATAAGAGCGAATTGCTTTTACGCCACGATTCACATTGATTGAGCAAACTTTGTCCCAAGCATCTTATGGCACATCATTCGAAATCCGCAGAAGCTTCAATCCCATTTTCCCATTCTAAGCTTCCCGCGCCAAATTTTCTTAAGCTACTCATAGCTGTACGTGTCCGCAGCAGCCTCTAGAATTTTCCCAACTTCTTTTTTTGTCCATCCACAACACAAGTATATACGTATATACAACCATCACGTAAATCCATATCGGTATACATATACAGGCCTCCCCAGCAGGATATACGGAATGAGTAGCCGCGCGCGCTCGGCAATAGTCACCGCAGATTTCGGAAGCGCGCGACATGCGGCTTTTACAATTCCCCCCCGCTAATCCGGCCGCATACACGGCTTTCACGAAACCGTAATATTATGTACGACCCGGTATAGGCAGCTCCTCTTGCCCAACCGAGAGACAACCAAAATCGACCAAACATTTCGAGTTTGCGCAAAGCCAAAAAAAAAGATCAGCCCTTCGTCGAGTAAACCCTTTAACGGTTTTCGGCCCCATCTCGTAAAATCCGTGCCAGTCGTGCGGTGACAATGAGCGTCGAGAGTGAAGTGAAGTGTGTGTGTATATATAAGAGCGCCGCGATCCGCCAGAGTAGAGATGAAGAACAAAAAAAAAAGGAACACGGAGGAGGCGAGAGAGAGAAGAAGAGGTGGCCAGCCGAAAACGGTACTCTCTCGGATGAAAAAATCCCGCTAGATTTTTTCTCTCCAACTATATATAGGTATACAGCTCAGTGGCCCGGCTGCTGGACGACTGTGTTATAACGCGACCCTTTAATACACCAGTTTATTGCTCTGCTGTTACGGTGTGTCTCTGTATATATAGAGAGAGAGAGAAAAAAAAATGGGAGCTTAGGGGCGCGTCCACGCAATTCAGCGTCTTTGTCTTGGCCTACGGCTTATTCGTGAAAATTTATTGACGGTCGATGCTAACGTGGGATGGACGACTTGTGTTGTATATTATACGTGCACAGTGGCGGAAAAATCGCGTGAGGCGTCGCGCGGGACGGTTACACTTTCGTTGCCGCGTAGCGACTGGCGGTACCATGTCGGTGCACCCGGGCGATCCGTACTCTTTGGACGCTAAGTATATTGCAACCGTGAGTTGTATGCGCGTGAGCGCTAATTAATGCACGCTGAAATTGGCTGAGCGTAATTTTTTTTTCTTTTTCTTTTATTGCAAATGTCAGTTTTTGGAAAGAGCTATTGTTTTGAGGTTTGTGGATTGATTCAAAATGTAGATGGTTTCTTTTAGTATGTCGTTCATATTAACCCATTAACGACCAAGACCCCGAATTTTCAACATCTTTTTCAAGACTTTTTTTCTTCTAAAAAATAGGTTTGATAAAATTTGAAAAAGATCATATCCCACGTATTTTGATCTGTTCTTTCGAATAGTGATACCGATTTTTTGTTAAAATACTCCTGCAAAAAAATATGGCGTGTTTTTCACGAAAAAAAGTTAAAAAATTTGGAAATTTTCAACTAGTTCTCAAGGCTTAACGATAAGTGTTACTTAGATATTATATTGTATTTTTATTTTTAAATCACCTATATTATGAATTTTAATTTTTATGTATATGTTTGTACCTTGACGATGAAATGAATATTCACAATGCGATTTTGTTTTCATTAAAACACTCTTAATTATATTCGCACATTAAAATAAACTCAATGCTCAGGTATGTATTGAAAAATCATGCTGAATGAATCCATTAGCATTTCACTCGGAGCATCGTATCATCATTAAAATTCAAGTCTCGATTACTCATCGATATCCAGTCGAAAACCGTACGAAAAAAAAAATTCAGTTGATAGCGATCGTTCTTAAAATGCAATTATCAGAATGAAAAAAAAAGTATTTACTTAATATGGCCACTACTTTCTTCCTCGGTTAACCTACTGGTGCAGTGCAATAAACCAAAACTATTAATGAAAAAATTACTCGTATCTTAATGACCCAATTAGAAGATAGTATCGAGCTTTAATTATACATCTTTCTCTTTCCTCCAATCATATAAGGCAAATCTGCCCTCTGGAAACTATAGGTACTAAGTCGAGGGTAATTTAAATTCCATTGTGACGTCAATGCTTTGCGGTAGCCGTGTGGATTAATATGACGACACATCCCGGCAATGTACTAATCCCTCTTTCCACATTTACGCGCGTTTAAATACCTAAGTTCTCAGTTAATTAGGCCATAAAACTCATATCTCATTGAACGCATATCAAATCTTGTAATCGTTTATTCGGAATCAAAAATATACAATTCTCGTTATTGCTTTGATTTTTATACCACTATGAAAGTATAATTGTTGCTGATAACATTTTTTTCCAGTTTGCGTGCTTTCCTAAAGTCTGTGCAATAAATTACGTAACTCATTAAAATTTCATCTTCATTTATCCTTATACTTAACCAAAGCACCAATCGCTAAAGTCCTACAGTCCTTCAAACTCTCAAAAAGATCAATGACCACCGCTGCCGACACTCAAAACAGATATTTCGCGCGATATCGCCAAAATACAACGTAAAAGCATGTTTTCCCCCAAAAAAAAACCAACACCGAAAGCCCACGTCGCATAAAAGCGGCCGGGCGTGTCTAAAAGGGGCGCGCGTAATATGCAACGATATAGCGATGCGATCGAGAGATTCTTCGGTTTCCGGGTGTCCCAAGGCTCCCAAATACAGGGGTGGAGGGGGAAAGGGAAAGGAGTGCATCGGACACTACAGTAAGGGCACAAATATTTTGACAAGCCTCCCTTGGGGCTTTCGACACGGCCGAGATTTATGACTTTCCGATGGGACCTCCGAGACATTTCCTCGGTCTTTCTCGCTCTTTCTTTCGCTAGCTTGGCTTCCTACCTCTGTCTCCATACTGTTGCTGCCGCTGCTGCTGCTCGGTGCGTTTTGCACGCAGCCTCTGCTGACAATTGCCCATTGTGAACCGCACCCGTGTGGATGTATGGAGCGCGTATGTGCGTGCGGGCGCGTTGAGTGTTTTATTGAGATGTGACGTTTTACGGAGATGCAGGATTCCTTTTTTTTTTCGGCGAGTGGATGCTTTTTTGATGTCGGCGAAGATTGAGATGTAACTACTTGCGAATTTCGGAAATCGGACTTGAAATTACATAGAGTTGTAATTGAATGGTGATTATTGCGATTGAGGATATTGATTGGTAATCGATGCCTTTTGAATAGACAGAAGTTGAAAAATTGCGTGCGATTATGGCCAAATGCGTTAGGCCGGATGCGACTCGAATCAGAACTATTTTATTTTATGATCCGTCTTGTGATTTCGTTAGGGTGTTAATGTTTCTTGATGCGTTCCATTAGCGGAACTTGTCACAAAATTTTTGAATCACTGTACACTTACACATATTATTATTCGCGCGCGACGGATGTTGAATGCGAACCGATTCGTGCCTGCCGATGAACTAAATTAATTTTGTTTTGATTATCGCGGTATCATATAAGTATAGTTTGAATTGTACATCAGTTGATCATTTAAAATCTTTTCACTGTTCTTCTTGTGCTCTGTATTTCTTGCAGGTTTTTAAACATTTGAAATTACTATTGAATCCGGTGATAATGATGGCTTTTGTTTATTACGTGTTGTGCAAAATTGGATTTTAAGTTATTAGAGTTTTTTGTTGGTAAATGTTCTTTGTAGCGCATTTCGAATGGCCTTCCTGTTTATCCGATGTAAAATGCATCACTGTCACTACATGTAATTTTATATATGCCAGTACTATATTTTATAGGTATTTTTTATGTTGTCCTGAGTGTTTTTTATACGCTATTGTTAGTACGGAATGAAACGTGTATGTTACGCTTGGCGAATTGGTTTTTGATAAGAAAGAAAGGACGAATAATGAATGCATATGAAGAAATTCATATATATCAAGAACAAAAGAAGAAACATTGAAAAGATTTTAAACGATCAACTGAAGTACAAATCAAACTTCTTATATGATACCTTGATAATCAAAACAAATAAGAATTCAGTTCATCGGCCGACACATAACATCCGTCGCGCGCGCGAATAATACGAGTAGTGCACAGTAATTTAAAAAATTCTTAACAAGTTCCGATGATGGAACATTAAATATTTGAAACTATCATAACAAAAAATAACTATTAGATTTTATCGAGTGACTTGGATACCTTAAACAATATGTGTCAAACAAACGGAAGTAGCTCAGTTTCAATCAATCGATGAAAGTCAATGATTCTCGGTATTTACATTTAAACTTGTGTATCTCCAACCGAAATGATTGGTTTCGATTGTCTCTTTTTTTTTTGCAACTGCGTGCACTTATACATCAAAGAAAGGGCCTTCAAAGCATCCAATAACAGTGATTACGCTTATTATTGATGATTGAATTTTTCGACCACCTATTATTATATTTTCAAATTGTATAAGCATCTTTATGTATTTTTTGGACCGATGGAGTGTGTGCGTTAAATATCCAATGAAAAAAAAAAAAAAAACAATTAACATCTCCAAGCAAACTCCAAAACTAATAGAGTCGTTTATTCAATGTCAATTTTCGCGGTCTTCTCAAAATGCCTCAAACTCTACTTTTACGAAACAACCACACGCATATGTATGTGCACGTACGAGCAGCGCAGCAACCAGAAGGAACCACCTGCAGAGCACAGCAAAAGTAAAAATTACATTGCACAAGCTGTCGCATCGTGCATTTCGCGAATTCCCCGAAGCAATATGTGTCGAACCGTCTTTTCTCATCCATGTCCGCGCCCAATTACATGCACATCCACGAAAATCCGAGTGCAGGGTTGCAGTCTCTCTTTCTCACTCTCGCTCTCTCAAGATAATGCAGCAGGATCAGCAGCATCGCATACACAGTCCCGCGTTATACCGTTATAAGGTCCCGCCTCGCTGCAGTGAGAGAGAGAGAGAGAGAGAGAGAGAGAGGTATGTATAATGATCCCGAGTAGAAATAGATCTACGGCAGGAATCCGGACCGGAACCGGTACCTGAAGTTGGCAGTCCGGACCGGAATTGTAGCCGGATTCGGCCCGGAGAATGTGCCTAAATTAAAATATTTGCAATGGTCCGGATTTGGGCCGAATCTGGACCGTAACTGCGTACCTGAAGTTACCCACGAGGATTAAAATTTTTCAAAATCCGGGCCAAATCCGGGCCAAATCCGGGCCGAATTCGGGTTGTAAAATTCTACTTTTTAATAAAACAGATTTAAGAAATTGCGTATAAAAAGAACTTTATTATAATAATTTTAAATTTTATAATTCATATAATGTGTAATTAGATAAGAATTTTACACTAAATGATAGCCATCCCAGTCGGCTGCATTATTAATTACAATGGAAATCGAAGTCAATAAGTCTTCTTCTTTATAAATTTCTTTATTCGCAAAAGCATGCACAAAGGAATCTGTAAATAAAAGTAATATATTTAAGTAATAAAGAAAGTAATAATATTCATAAAGACATTTAAAGCTATCTTACCTTTCAGGCACTTATAAAAATTGCTTGCTTTCAAAATTCTGTCTTTTCCTTTACTTTTTTTTCTACGTGTAAAAGTTATTAGAAGATCTCGTGTGAAGATTCTTTTAAATATTGATGTGCAAATCTTTACACTTGACAGATTAGTGTTAATCGTACATATAAAAAACTTTTTCTGAAAAAAAAAAAATAAAAAAATAATAGGTTATTTATTAGTATTATATATACTTATAAAATATAATTCGTTAATTACTGAAATTAATAAATATAAAAACAGTATAATGATATAAAATAATAAATTACTTTACCATATCATTGTATAATTCATGCACGACTGCTGCATAAAAAGCTTCATAGTCGGCGTACTCGTCCATAGAAAACGACAAATGATGTATTTCCATTACTTTTTCTAATGAAATGATATTTTCATTCTCTCGGAAGTTCCGGTTTTCCATTGACCAGGTCTTAAGATCGTCAACATCCTTCTGGACATTTGATACTGTAACTTGTAAAGCTCTGACTTCTTTTATATTTTTATATTTTGAAATTGAATCGAAACTATCTCTAAACGTGCAACGCAACAAAAAAGCAGCTCTTAATCCGAGCATAGAAACACTGTGTACTGAAGGCGAGAAATACGCACAGTGGCGTTTTCTAGAAACAAAGACATAATTTCCCAGAACAAAACAAATTTGATCTTGCCGCTGACCTGTACGACTGCTGTCAGTGTAAGGCCCCATGCACGCTAAAGGAATAAGGCATAAGGAATAAGAAATAACATTGGTAGTATATCTATACATGCGCGGAATAAGGAGGAATAAAGCACTTATTCCTCCTTATTCCGCGTATATATAGATATACTACCAATGTTATTTCTTATTCCTTCTGCCTTATTCCTTTAGCGTGCATGGGGCCTAAGGGCTCGGTCAGCCAAAAGTATAAGGAATAAGGAATAAGAAAATAGCAT
>UELV01179215.1:0-11031 GCA_900490015.1 Megastigmus stigmatizans | reverse complement strand
TCTCTCTCTCTCTCTCTCTCTGTTTTCGTTGCCGCGGTGTACATACGGTGCGCGAAGCCGCTATTTTATTTATCCGTCTTGGATATACGGTTGGGCGATGCTCACGCGACTTGAGCTGTGGGAGAAAGGTGGAATTTGTCCGGGTATGTAATACTTTATATTTAGCTTGTTTAGGGGCTGCATATACGTGTTGCTCGGGTTATACTCGAGCTCTATACAATGGCACATGACTTACCTGCGAGATACACGGAAGCTTTTGGCCTGATAAATTCTGAACGGCTTTGTCGCTGTATTATACTGGTTTTAAATGTATATAGATATAGATTTTTGTTTTATGGGCGATTCGCGCATTAGGCGGGCTGGAAGATCATCAAAGTTTTAATATATAGGCGGTGTAGATGTCGCGCAACGCTATATAGCTTAAATTTAAAGTACAATTTATTATTCTCACGTTTACAGAGATATATAAAATGTTCGTTTTATTAAAAAATTTGTACTTTTTCAAAAAGCAACATTCGCACTCGCGTGATTTTCGTGCGATCTTTTTTCTTTTTATAATAACACATATATTACATAATATAAAATTTTTATACATTTCTTTTATGCACTTTGTATAAAGCAGGTAACCGGTATGCATAATATAATCTTTTACGAAGGATACTGAAGCTGAAAGTCTTAGGTTGCGTATACGTATATACATCCTGTCCTCTACTTCTGTTGTATGATGGCACACTTTACTGGGAAATCCGCGGATGTAAACCCCTCCCCCCCCTCCCGTCTTTCTCTCTTCGCACCGGCGGTAAGGTAAGTCTTTGCTATATCCCCCACGTGTATCAAGTAGAATCGCCAGAATCACGTTCACGTTCCTTTATCGGATACCCACTTGCGCGCTCGCGAGGACGTGAGAAATACCATCATCCATGTTTACGCCGATAAAAGATGGATGAACCGATTTAAAAAATAGGGAAATATATACGTAACGATGATGGCTTGAATGGATTTACGTTTTTCAAAGACTCAATGGTTGTCTGGTTTGTGTAGGTTGGTGTAGAGCTTCGAGGCCACGTGCATAAGTGATTTTTAATGTCTTATTCCTCAGCTTTACGGTGTGTAACATTTGAAAGGAGAGAATGTATGAATAGAAGTGTATTGAGATAGAAAAAAGATTCGTTAGTTAAAAGGTATTTGTATTAGGATGGAAGAAGAGCTAGTTTAGATCGAGGTTGCAGATTTATGCATAAACATCATTGAATAAATATTATTTCAGATATTCTTTTATTTAACATTTGAAACACACGAGTCTTCCATATATATCTATGCCGAGTGAATCGCCGTATGCATAATTTGTCGCGCAAACAAAACGCTTCCTACTCCACGCAATTTCTTTGCTTTCACGCATATACATTCACATTCGCGGGGACTTGATGTCTCGCGTACGACAACGCATCGCATTCACCCGTGTTTCGGATTTTCCATCTTTCCGTATGCACACGCGCAACAAACCAACCCCTATATCTCGTCCATCCGCCTTTCAAATCTCGCGCTTTACTCTCTTCCTCTTTTTCTTTTCTCTTCGTTTTGCCACCACTTTCTACATACCCCACGCCGGTCGTTCTCTTTGTCAGGTCGCTGCCTGGTACTCGGCTATGTACTCTTGGACGCAAATGTCGACGGCGCAAAAACTGTGCTTGGGTCCGAGTAGAATGTGTATGTGTGTGTAGGTATTCGCGCGCGGTCTTTGAAGTGGCACAGAGCCGGAGCCGAGAGAAGACCAAAAAAAAAGAAGTGGGTGGGAAAAAAAATAGATAGGGGAATAGGGGCTGGGATATACACCACTCGCGAGGTGGTTGTCCTTTTGTGCTTGTAGTTAGCGCCGCGCCGGTGTATTCTTTTCATGTGTATATAGCGACGCTAGTGTGTCTTATTTCGAGGATCAACTTTTACTTCTCTTGCTGGTAATTCGTTAATAGCGCTTGGATTGCAGTTGTATGCACTTTCATATTCGAACTTGTATAATTAACCGTTTCGTATATCGATCAAAGTTATACTTTAATAACTGTGTTTATTGTATCAGCAATCAGATTCGTGTAAATTTCTCTTACGCAATAAATCTAATGCATGCTATGCAGCATAATAAAATAATTTAATGCTAAGTTATATTGTTATTTTATATTTTAACAATATATATAGTCTATGATCATGATTATAATATAGGCACATGTCAGCTAATTAACGAAAATGTAGTAGATTTATTCTTGTTTTATTATTCGTTTAAAAATTTTTTAGTGATGAACAAGTTTGCATATAAAATAAAAAGATATTTCTTTTTTATAAATTTTATTCTATAGTTAGTTTGTATAATGAATAATTAGATTCTTGTTCACTATAATCTTCTTTGCGTAATCATTCTACTTGCATTTGCCGCCGTGAAGGACTTTCAGTTCTGAAATATGTAACAAGATTGTTAATTGAAATATTATTTAAGTGCTAATTGTAAATGTAAATAGTATAAACGAATTTTTTGGAAAATTGATAAATTAGTACAGCAAGTAAACTCGCTATTCTTATCTTTAAATACTCTCATTATTGTAAATATTTAATATAATTTCTATACAAGTTTAATGCTACCATGTGTGCAGTAAAAATAGCTAATCGTATAAAAAACTGACATTAGAGAAAATCATCGAAACTTACGCGATCCGGTACACTTGTTTTTACATCTCAAGAACGATTCATTATCATACGTAACCGCATCACTTCCGCAAACTGGATTATAAATTTTGGTCTTCCTGCAAACACACTTCTCTTCTTTTGCATATGCATCAACGATGATATACATTAGAAGTACTAAAAGAATATATTATTAATGAAAAAGTCATGAAAAAACTAAATTTACAAATTATACACTCACCGCAGAATAAAATGCAGAACTTCGGTTTGAACATCTTTAGTGATTTATCGTGAGACTAATATTAATAAGTAACGATTCGTTGACAAGTTGAAAGCTATTGTTCATACTTCTTTTATACATTTATATTTATACTTGTGCGGGATCATTAGGAAATCGAAATAAAAATGCTCTTATCGAGTATTTCGTAATATGTGGGTTTATTTTAGTTACATCGAACGGTAATTCCAATTGCGCATATCGCGCTTATCTGGAACCAGCTCTTTTCCATTTTCCTCCACACGTTTAAAATACACACGAGCATATGATAATATCTTTTCAGTATTGCTTTTTGTTTCGATAATTTTCTCGAATTGAATTCATGCGTACATACCCCATCATTATTCAGGAATGATATCAAAGCCCGCAGGCCATCATCGCTATACATGTAATGCAGAACATTTCCAAACATTACGTCGACTACACTCTGCAGCGACTGTAAAAAGAAACTTGAATAATGGGCTTACAAATCCCTTCACCGCCGGCTTTCATTCATATACAAACCTTAAAAGTTATGTAAAACAATGCCAATGACGCATGGCTAATATCCTCAGCGCGCATACTTGGGACAAATCGTACGAAAACGGAAAATCGTAGAAACAGCGCGCGAATCGGGGGGGTACATCACACATTCCAGAAAGATGCAGGCAAAAGTAGGATAAAGAGTCGGTGGAAGGAGTTGAGTGTATCACAGCGGCGGCACACTATATGAATATTGCCTGGGAGGAAACAGCAGCAGCAGCAGCGGGGCGGCGGTGTAACAAGTCGTTATGCCAGGAGTGAGAGAGCGAGCCAACGGCCCGGAGATTAATGACGCGCGAGCAGCAGCACCGACTCTCTCTCCTATAATACTGGATCACAGTGCACGGGTCCCCATGTTAAATGGCAGCTTCAACGACGCCATAATCCCGGGATAGAGGAGCCGCGAGGACTGCTCAGTGCAGAAAGCCCGCGAGCCATTAGCGCACGGCGCCATGAAAATTTTTCCTAGTCGTATTTACTGCCGCTGGTACCGCTGCTACTACTGAACACTCGGTGTTGCGAGAAAAAGCTAAAAGCCTCGGCGTCGGGGAGATTTTTTCGCAGTGTGTTCTTTTTCTTTTTTTTTCCTTTTTGCCGAGTGGTGGAAATCTTTGTGCGCGCGGCAAGAAAGAGATAATACGAGAATGGGACTCTTGGTTGGCTGGATGGTTGGGTGGATTAGCCGAAGATGACGAAGAATTTTCGGAGACGGGATTTATTTGTGCTGTGGTACAGCCTTTAAACTTTTCTTAGCTGTACTATCCTGCTATTATATGTTTAATAATGTAACGTAATAATTTATTATAAATTTTGCACACGCGATAGTTCTCGGTAAAAATAAGTTTTTGTGTGGTTGAACATTATGCATTTCTTCGGGATGGTACGCTGCGAGGCGTTTAAATTTTTGCGTCCCTGCTATTTCGTAATTAGCTTTTTGCAAAAAAATTTTTTCGCAATTAGCTCTTTAAAGCTTTCCGTATTTTTATTGACGGTAATTCCCGTGATTCGAGGCTTTGAATTCGAATACGGCTTACTGAATAGGACTTTTTTTGAAAGTTAAATTTCAAAGCTCTCAATTCTTTTTACATAATCGTTCTATGACAATTAGCTCGCGTGCTTTTAAATTATACAAAGAGATCTTTTATCGACGCGAGGACCATTATGCTTCGAAATTCTGATTCAAATAAGCTCATTACGTTTCTTATGCGACTTGGGAGCTACTGAATTCACTAAAATATGAATGGGCTTTTTTTATAATACGGTTTTATTAAAGCTATTGAATTTATTACAATCTCCTTTGTTTATTGATTTCGTATACGCAGAAAGCTATTGAAATATAATTGCATAGTTAATTAAAATTAATGATAATTAATTAAAATTCAAATGGATTTTAAATCATTTTCGATTTCATTAATTTTATTGCAAGTATTGCAAGGCAAGTCTTTTCGATAAAAAAGGGTCCTTTAATATATTCTACCACAGAGATGTTAACAGCGATAATTTTTTATAAAATAATGTTTTATACCTTAAATATCTAATGGTATTTCTATTATTTTTCAGTTCAAATGCTGCGGTGCTTTTAAATTTGAGGATTGGTTACTAAGCGAATGGTTCAAAGACGAGGAAGTGCAGAAAACTGGAAGCCTCGTGCCGGACAGCTGCTGTAAGTCGCCGAGCTTTTTGTGCGGCAAGCGAGACCACCCGTCAAACATCCAATACACGGTAAACTCAAATTTTATTCAAAGTAATAACAATCACTTTACAAACCAATTTCCTTCACTCTACACGTGTGATAGAGAAGTTCAAAGCCCAATATGTATTAAGCAGATTAATGACAAATCATCAGGTCCAGTTTAAGTCGCTGAGCTTTGCATGGAACGCAAATTTCAAATTGTTATACATCTTAATTTTCTTTCAACAAAACTTGCATATACAAGAATAGCCTTGATCTTTCATTTCTGTACTTTGAGTTTTACAAGCAGTACAGTTTAATTGTTGCCTAATAAATAAATAAATTTCAAGCTAACAAAAGGTAAGCTTCATATGCGTGGAATCACATAACGTATACAGAACGAGTTTCCTGCACTCCATAGCTTTTATGCAATAAACGTTCAAAAGGGTTTTCAACAAGTTTAATAGCTCGACCGTTTCCATGTAGTTATCGAGACAAGAGGGTCGGAATAGAAAAAATTTAGACAAGTTTAAGTTAGTGAAAGCTGACTATGGAGCACAGAAGAGCTTAGTAGTCCATCTTCAAGCCAGAAGCTTTTGATGAAACCCTCGAAGCTCTTCAGCGCTCGCAACATTATATTACGTTCGCTCGACTAATTCACTCACTCTCGATATAGACGCGTATACATACACAATTCCCAGTTAACGGGGTACCTAATACACAAGGACACACACACACACACACAGACAATTTTTCAATAGACGTTCTTTAATAACAATTTGTACATGATAACTGTTAAGAAGCGACGAAATATAACTAACGATATCGATTCCTCCCACGCAGGGTTGCATCTACAAGTTCCTGGAGACGACGAAAGACCACCTGATAATCCTCGGCGCCGTGGGTCTCGGTCTCTCCGTCCTGGAGGTGTTCGGTATCATCCTCGGCTCCTGCCTCTACATCAAGCTCAGGCACGACTTCGACGACTGAGAGTTGCTTTACGTCGAGGCTAATAACAACGGGCACTCGTGGTGCCGTTACGCCCAAAATCCCGCCTGATAGGACGCCAGGTAGTAGCGCGAATCATCTCGGTCACTCTGAACAAATACACGCGACTACACCTAGGCGATTTTAAAAAGAATCGTCAATGGTTTGCGTGTGTTGTGTAATACAGGGTAGCCGAGATCGAACTTTCTGCGTTCGCGCTGCTACGTATAGACGTTTTGTCGCGAGAGATGCTGCCGCGATGTTTACAGCCTTCGAGCGAAATGAAATTTTGCGAATTCCAATGATAAATAATGATGTGTAAGACACGGGGAGTGAAGAGGGGCCCGGGGCTCGTTTCGTGAAAAGATCGTCGAGTCGACTAAGTGTGTGTTTTGGGGTGAGAGCGGAGGGTGAAATTGAAATTGAGATTTTGTCGTGAGCGCGTTTCGACCCAGTGATTTTTCTCGACACTAGAAATAATTGTACAGACAAATTTTGACTTATCGAGTGTAACGAATAATGGTATAATACCCAACGATTTTAAATATATTGCTTGATTGGTTTGATAAATATAACTGGAAATATATTTTTGTAAAAACCGTCTTAGTTTGCAGAGTCTCTCCAAGTAAAAGACTCGACTTTGTGAAATAGTGGATGTTATTGTAAGCTGCATAACGAAAAAGTTACTGTGTCTAAATGCACTGCCAATTCCGATATATCTTCTGCCTCTCAAAACAGCGAAAAATTGTATATAAATAATCGTATGCACCTTATTTATTGAAAATGTATCGTTTCTGGGAGAGGAGAGACTAAAAAAGTACATTTCTAAAAAGTCACCGACCGATCTTTACCGAAACGAATCGGTACCTCCACCACCGAACTTTTTTGCTATATTTGTAATACGAAACGAAGGCGACTTTTTAACGAACGAGAATAAATAACTTGTTTGCGCTGTCCGATCGGCTTAGCGCTAGCGATGAACCGATATGAATTAAAGATGGATGGAACAAAATAAAAAAATATATACATGTATAAAAATGCGGAGAGCAGAATCTCTTGTCAAGCAATTTTATTCGAAATACTGTATTAAAGTATTGAACGAACCCGAATATTGATAAATTCGAATTTTTCTAGGGTATCCCCAATTTTTTTTTCTTTTCAATTACTCGATACTGCCAAGCATACACTTTTTTTGAATAACGCCAATTTTTACAATTTTTAGATATTGAAATTTAGTAGAATACGATTATATTGTCGCATGCAATTTTACGTTAAAAGTTGCCTGATTTTACAAAGCAAGCACAAGGAAAAAAAAATATATATATACCGATTTTACAAACGTTCAGTTGCAAATTTTGCTCAACTAAGCTGTATGTTTAATCACAAAATTTTTAAGACCGCAAACCGCATTTACATCACGATTTTCACTTTCGTACACCGAAGTCTTGAATACAAAAGAATGAATTGTTAATCGAAAATAATTTAAGTTAAGAAAATAATTTATTTACAGCAGAACAAGTATATTTATAAACGCGATTTTAAATTATGCTCGTGGTGGCGTTGTCGATACGATAAAAAACAAAGAATGTTTTCTACCGAAAAAAATGTACAATTTTTGCATGAATTTTCGTTAAGGCAAAAACAGAAGAAAAAAAAAAAGAATAGTTCGCAATGTACATGGAATGTAGTATTTAAGCGCTACAAAACTGTAAACACTGACCACGCGCGGGGCGATATTAATGAAGACGAGGCGAGATACTAGAAATTCTCGCGGAGGCCCATACTAGTCAATGGAAAAAGTAAATTTGCGAAAAATGTTAATCCGATTCCGAGCTGTCTCGGTTTATCCACTCGAGATGAATTTGGCGAGCGAGTTGCTCTGCCAATTTGAAATATTTTTCTCACTACTGAGCACGTTTCGTTACTTTGATATAAACTCTTTATACCTATATTTTAGCTGTACTTTCATAATTTTCGCACATCTATTTTAATGTATAACTAAGTAATCTGTCGCTTGTCTATATACCTGGTTACCAGAGCAATGAGTGTAAGCGAGTGTGCAATCATTAGTTCTGTTCCAACAAATACTTTTTACTATTTAAATATAACGAAAAATGAAATTTGTACAAATTAGTGACGTTATTTTTACATTTAAATTTTTACGGAACAATTAATTTTAATAACATGCACTCGAAGAAGTGTCTATTTCAAAATAACGAAAAGTTTTAGTCACGACGTGGAAAGAGGAAAAAATATATAGATATATATATATATAAAAATGAATAAAATAAATAGCAACTTCAGCTATTAGAGAACTGTATACAGTGCCTTGATAAATGATAAGCGAATAATAATTTTAGCCCATGTATATATAGAATGCGATCGACGATTCAACGTGTAATGTTTAGCGATTATATGAATAAAATCGAAAAAGTAAAAACATCCTTTTGATCAGTATTTATTTGAACTCTACACATATACGTCTTTTAGCACCGCAAAGACTACGCACGCCTTATTACTGTATTCGTGAGAAAGATTCGTCACTTCTTTCGTCGTTAATCGCAAGAACAAAAAAAAAGCTTTTGTAAACCAAGGCGTAATTTATATAAGAAAAAAAAATGAAGCAACTCGCTGTGAATAGATGGCGTATTCTAATAAATCGTAAAGAACGAAGATTGATACCTATTTTACTATTATTTTGTTATTATTCTAATTATTGTAACTATTGATATTATGATTATGCATTATATTATTATTGCTATTATTATATACATATATAAAATATATAAAATATATAGTTATGTATTTAGTACTTAGACAATCTTATAAATATTGTACATATCAATTGCTATTCTGTTATGAATAAAAGAACAAAAAAAATTATATAGTATTCACATAAATGCAAAATCCCACTTCTATTTATTCAAATTAATTAAGATTTTATTAATATTTGATTAGAAATTTATATATATATTTTTATGCAGCACAAAAAATAATTCTAAGCCATATTATGGTACATCTAAAAATAGAAATTTTTTTATCATCACATGAAAAATCATAATAATTGACAAGTGATTTAAAGGTTATTCGACAGATACATAGCTGATGCAATTTTAACCTTCCTTTTTATAATTTAACTCACAGCAAATTTCATAACATATTTTCTAAAATTATATTACTGCTGAAATTAAATCAAGCTAATAATGTTTTTCTTTTAAGTATAATATGTGTATTACTAATGAACTAACTCTGTTAAACAAGGATCTTTCAATTTTAAGAGAGGTGAGTAGCATATGAAATCGTGTATAGCATAATACAATATAGTATTTCTTTGCTGAGAAAAGGAATTAGTATTACAAAAGTTGTTTTACAGATTTTACTTGATCGATTAGCGTGTGAATTGGAAGATGAAAATTTTATTAAAAAAGAAGAAAAAAAATTACAGTTCCTCTTGAAATCTAACCCTGATATACGTGATCAAAATGAGAGTCTTAAACATTGTGAATCAGTTTCACCGAAACCTAAAAAAAACAATTTTAACTGTATGAAGTTCTTTAGAAGAAAGAAAAAAAGTCCACGTGAAACGATTAAATAAATAGTTATTTCATATAAAATGTATTAAAAATTCTTGTATGATTGTGAAATTTATCACAAAATGTATTTCTCTCTTATTATTATCACATACATCAAAATATAAATACATCTAAGTCAATATAAAAAACAATCAAAATCTTTTTATTTTCCAAAAGGATCATACAACAGTCATTATAATTCAACAATATTCCACGCAAAGCGGGGGATGCAGTCTTGTATTGCGATTAGATCGCTTGCAGCTCGGGTCTACAAAAAGTGACGAATATAATTCCCTACGCGAGAGTCTCTGGGTCTCTCTCCTCATTCCTCTGCTCTTAATCACATCGAGGGATTCCCGTTCTCCGAATACCTGTCCATACCTACGAGATGCGCCAACAGCATGTCCTCCCGAGTATCAATCGCTACGAAGATCCAGCCCAGGATGGCGAGTGCATCCTTTGACAGTGTCATCCTTTGCCAGGTCTTGAGCTCGTCTCCTTCTATGTCGCTCTGGGTGTCCTGATATTTTAATATACACGGGTTATAATCCCAATTCCCATTGAGGCGGCTTGATGGAATTTAATGGCTGAGGTAATTTTATATATATATATGCGCGCGGGCGGTCGCGTGAAGCAATGTGTACACCACACGGAGAAAAATACTCTCTTTAAAATTACTATAATCTTCACTAATGGCGAGACAGAGTCAAATTATGAGAAACTTTACAATAATTATAAAACTTATTAGCATACATTCAATAATTTCCGCAAGTCCTGACACTGAAAAATGATTAGAGTAGTAACTAAAAATTGCTAACGTGTATACTAAAAATTATACGCAGTAAAATTTCAATAACTTTATTTTTTAATTTAGTAAATAATATTATGAATTTTGCTAAACAGTATAGTAAAATTAGTTATTTATATACTAAAAAATATTACTTTTGAAATTGGTATACCAAGCTTTTAATATTTGATATAAAGTATAGTAATAATTTAGTAAGTAGATGCTAAATCTATGTTTTCATTTGTTCAGAAATCGCGAATATATGTAAAGGCGCTTCGCGATTGTTTTTATGAAGGTCACGTGACGACAAGCTGGTCGACTCGACCAGGTTCCTCGAGCATCAACAACAACACTATACTCGCCTAACTCGTTGAGTCTAAAAGCGCGGTTGCTGGTTAACCTATAACTTTTGTGATCGTGGTAAAATTTTTCAGAATGAAAAAGTAGCACTTGTGGAAGTCTCCACCAGGCGGCTACGGACTTTCTGCACAGCTTATGACGGTTCTCGCAAGTGGTGAGAAATTGACTTGGTTAGTATATAAGA